>VYZP01027476.1:310-24835 GCA_013400635.1 Hypocryptadius cinnamomeus
AATACAGTTTGCATCCCAATCATCATTAGATTCTAGGTTTCAAAAGCTTTCATTTCAGTTGTTGAAATAAATATTACCTTAAAGGCCAGGACATCAACATTACACCTTAATTTATAAGACTGAGAATGAAAGGATTATTTGATTTTGCAACATAATTTGCAGCTAAGTGAGATTCTCCTTACACCAACAAGGGTACCAAAGCCTGAAATAAATAGAACTGTAATTTAAAAGAAAGTTGAGTTTTCAAACTTGCCAAATAAAATGAATTTGGCAGAATTCAGAAAAATGAATTATATATTCATTCTGAGTACAGTCCCTTATTATGAAGTAGCTAGAAAGATTAAACATAGTAACTTTGAGAAAATATAAAGTTGTTCTGACAGTCATCTCAACATAAAAAGGCTTTATTATGGTGGCAGAAAAAAGCATTCTTCTATTTGACAAAAAATTTCATTATACAGATTTTTTATACATGTTCTAATTGCTTTAGCATGGCAATATGATGTCCTATATGCTTTGGCAGACTATCGTATTATTTATTATTAAATTTGCAAAGGGTATTATTAAAAGCAGGAGTTTAAATTCACAGCTTCTGGTAAGCAGAAAATAAACTCAAGATGAAAATTCAGTGAGCCTTTGAATTATGCACAGAGGCTTTCAGTGCATTGCTCGGTAATTGTAAAATCTGTGGAAGTGACCATAAATAAGTAAACTCCACAGTTCTCCTAATCCCTTTTCTACAGTGCACAAATAACTGCCTCCTTCCTATCTGTTGAAATAATTTACGAATCAGAACAATCAGTAGGAGCAGTATTGGTAAAACCATAGTTTTTAAAGGCTTCCTCATCTCAGGTATCCATTTATACCTGTTGCAGGACTAATTTGTCTGCTGGGTACTGATAAAAGCTGGCATTCATAAAAGATTTCGTGAAAGGAAAGAAAAAATGAACAGCATTATTTCACAGTTTTCATCATCATCATCATATTTTTTATAGGCTGGTTAAAACTTCTAATTAAGATCTTGGTTAGCCCAGGCCTGTAATACATTGGTTATATTAAAATTTTGTGATTCTTTCATCCAAAACTTTTGCACAGGACTAAAACAATCATGCCCAACTTGCTCTCTAAAATCTGAAAATTCATTACACAAGTTACTCTTGTACAAGTGCTTCAAATTTCTAACCTCATGAGATATCACTAAGACACTGAAAAGCTTGTGCCATTCACAGACTTCCATATGTTTTAGACGTGGTGGCATGGCAGTCATGAGTAGGTCATTATCTGCTTGCACGGTTCAGCCTGTCCAATCTTCCTTTCTTACAACATTTACCCAAGGATTGACATTTATCTGGGAAATGTTTTTGGTCTTTAATGCAAGGACTGCATGAGAAGGGACAGTGGTGAGTTTTCCTGCTGTTTCATGCTTTGCTCTATTTTTGCTGCTAAATGAGAGACACGGTGATTAGGCAGTGAGTGGGCACAAATAGGTGCTGCTCTAAGGGAAGCAATTCTCAATGCCTGCTGCACTGAAGAATTTTCAGGCTGCATAGTCCATAGTACAGTAACAGAAGACTTCATTTGGAAACCATGCAGTAGATACAATTCCTGCATGAAAAATGTAGCATGGAGTTTACAGAACAGCTGGAAAGTGGCGACACAGTGATGTACAATCATGGTTATTATGTAGTCTATAGACTTTAGATAATTTTGGTTTGAAATTAAAATAATAATACTGAGTACTGGCAACCTCAGTAGAGATTGTCCCTCATGTTCATGTTAAAAACAGGAAAGCCAGATTTTTATTCAGCAAAAAGTCAATTTTCACAGCTGCCGCTCACTTATAATGTGTACAATTAGGAAGTATTATCTGGATCTCTCCTCTTGTTCTTTAAGGAGATTAGATGAACAAAATCCATTTTGTCTGGTATCTTGTAAAGCTACCACATTTATTCAGAGCAAACAAGAAGTGAGATTTGCAAACACTTCCAGCTCTGCGAAGGTACATTTTAAAGTTTCAAGTGCCTTGTGGACATTCAGGATTGCAATTTGTCCTCTGAGGAATCTGGAAACTTCAGCTTTAAGAAAGGTGGCAATATTTCCTGATCTATTTGAGAGCTGGAAGTTACTTTTGGCAAAAATCCTACAACTATTCTTACTTTTGCTTTGTTAGAAAAAAAATTTAAGACAGGAGCAGGAGAGAATGAAGCTCAAGCCAAACACAGAGCAAGCTAGAAGGCAGAGCTCAGGTCAAAAGCCTAAGAGGAATGGAAGCCATGGCTGAAATGAAGAATGTCCATCAGGAGAGTTAGCGCTGCTTTTAGGTCCAATGATGGAAGGAGAGAACTCTTATATAGGGTCATATGGGGGACACATTAGGAAAAGACTGCATTAAGTCTGGATGTGAAAAAATCTGTTTCCCTTTAATGCATCAGCCACAGTAATGGTAGAAATGTTTGCAACCTAAAGTACTTTTAGTCCCTTTCAGAATCTACAAAGGATAATACAGTAGAAAACCAAGGGTGTCTCAGAGTAATCCTGTGTGCCACGCATTCAGGGAGAGCTTTTAAAAGGGGTATATGTGACTTTTTTAAAATGCATGTACAAAATTGGAAGCAAACCTTAGATCAAGGGAATGGAACATGTATTGCACCTTTCTTTGGAAACCTGGAAAAGTTTGCAGCCTGATTTTTCCACAGGATGTTTATGAGACTAGCAAATCTGGGGGTTTTATTGCTAGACTGACAATTCCAGTTCTGGGACCAGAGGTGGTTTTTCTCTGAAATGGCATTGAAACTGTATGTTCAGTGGTTTCTAGCCCATGCAAACACAAACTGAGAATCTCTAAATTTACAAAATGTTACAATTTAACTGCATTCTCCACATCCCTGAATAGACACAAATGTAGTGCCTATTTCTTGTCACCTTAATAACTTGATGGATGGCAGAGAAAATATTTTATTATTTTTCTGTCTTGGGAAAGACATAATTAAAATCCTGTATTCTAATCTCTGAAAAGTAATTAAACTGATATACATAGAATTCTTCAAATTTACCCTAAACTTTAAGCAACATAATGATTATATGATGATTTACTATTAACATCAATCAGGAACATTTCTAAGTGATTTAGGAAATGCTTCACTCTATATATAACATGGATGTGATAAAGAAAAGGCCCCATATCTTGATTTATGTTCATTTTCTAGACCAAGGCAAAGTACAGATTTCCTTGATCTTGCCTTTAAGGTAAGTTTAGCAATGGTTAACAAGAATAACACTCTATATTTTTATGCCAATAACCTCCATACAGTTGAACCAGTGAAATGACAAATATATGACAAAAGAAAAAAACAATTGGACTAAAATATTGTCTAAAAGTCAAGGTTTTTTTTTAAACTGAGATACCTAAATTTAATTTATGGTACTGAAAGACATGGCACACCAGATCAAACTAGTCTAGCATGTGTTTCTACTTTCACTTCCAAACATGTGAGTAAATGGCAAAATGACTAAAGCTAAAAATTTTCACCACAAGACTGGATTAAAAT
Source organism: Hypocryptadius cinnamomeus (assembly GCA_013400635.1). Classification (NCBI taxonomy): domain Eukaryota; kingdom Metazoa; phylum Chordata; class Aves; order Passeriformes; family Zosteropidae; genus Hypocryptadius; species Hypocryptadius cinnamomeus. The sequence goes on from VYZP01027476.1 coordinate 3,859, forward strand.
TCTGCATTAAAAGAAAATCTTCTAGTTGCTATATTTTGCTATACTTTTAAAATGTCACAGCAAAAATAATCTTAGGTTTAGGCTCATGAGAAGCATATAAATAGATTTACAGATACCCTATCTACTAATTTTGTGAAAACTGCATAGAAAAATTTTGTACACTGCTCTTACACACAAGCCAACCAATGTTGCCATCCCTCCTAAGCAGCAGACTCAAATACTCCTTCAAGAAAATATTGTGTCTAAAAATACATTGCAAACTCTTGCCACTAAAGCATATGACTTATAGTCTCTTAGTGGCAGCATTAGGACAAGCATATTATTTTCTGACCTGGATAGAATATTTCTGCACAGCTAAACACCTGCTGTGGCCACCACTCCTTTCTTGCTAAATTTCTACCCATCATACAGCCAGTGTGAATTGTTCCCAATGCATCAATAAACAATATTTTTGGGGAGGAAACACCTCAATTTAAACACAAGATTCACATTCTAATCTAAGACTTTGTCATGAATTTATAAGAATAGAAGCCTAATATATGTAAGATCCCTTTCTCACAATAGACATTAAAATTATCAACCTTAGTTGGCAGGTGTCAAAAAAGGTTATAGCTTGAGTAATTGGCAAAGAAATTCACAGAAGGAATTAGAATACAGTTGACAATAAGGAACTCACTTTTAGAAAATTCTAAATTGATTACAGAACATTCACAAACAAGTCACTTGATAAATTATTTACTGTTTAACTGCAAAACATTGAATAAGACTGTATCTATATGTATTGAATAATAAGCTACATGACACTTCTGCCATTATTTAATTGATAAAATGAGCACTCAGGAAATGATCAGTCTTTTTATGTCAAAGTGCTCAGAGTAAGTGATGGTGATGATGACAAAGATGACAGATATTTTTCTCCCTTTTTACCATTTGTTTGACAATACCAGCATCCCCTAGATTTATGAAGTGTGACATCATTAAAATCTCAATATTTCATCATAAATACTTCAATTTAGAATAGATTCAAAAATTGTTTATGTCATTCCACTGAGGGACCCAGATATAAATGGCACTGAAATTAATATATGAACTTCACCAAAGGTTTTCTAGCAGAGGCAGGCATTCTAACATAATGGAGCCATAATGCCTCAAGCATTAAGCTCAAATGCTGCTTAAAAAAAATCTCCCTTACTCGACTGCTCATGGGCCCGGGTACCCTGCACCCATGTTGCTGACCCCTCGAGTCTGGGCTCAGACCATCTGTGCTTAGGAAGAATGGAGCTCACAGTCAGCAGATCAAATTTTAGAGCAGTTCCTCATTAGATGAACCCTGTCTAGAGCACATGACTTTTAGTTAACATTATTTTTCAGCTTGCAGGGGCTTTCTGAGAGAACACTCAAAGAGGTAAGACATTTCTTCGTGTGCATATTTCACCTGCAGCTCTGGAACATTTTTTACTCTGCTAAAAAATAATGCTAATTTAAAAAAAAAACAAAAAAAAAAAACCAGCAAAAAACCCACCGAAAAAAACCAAAACCAAAACAAAACACCCACAAAAACAAGGAAACAAACAGAAATATCGCATCTTCCCTGAGGTAGAACAAACATGACTCTCTCCTCTATCTGGGCACTATGATGTGGAAACCAGCCTGTAGCATCCATGCTCCAAGGAATGAATCCTCTATTTTTAAATTGGCCAGTCTAGGCTTAAGGACCTCACCACAAACTTGACATATTTCTTCTGTGACTGACCTAAATGTCCTCCCTGCTCTGAGGTGGGAAATGAGAGAGGGCCCAGGGTGCCAGCTTGGTGTGACATGCACAGAGCTCTCCTCTGCCCAGAGCTCTGCGCCGTGACTCACATGGCCTGACGGGGCCATAAGCTGGGCCAAATAGTACTTGTTCCTAAGTCAATTATTTGAAAATAGAACTGGTAATGTGAGATTTCCTGTGATACTGTTAACTTTGTGGAGAATTGAAGTGCTTGTAGCATCTGTAAAACTGATGGATTGTTTCTCATAGAGGCAGCAGTTCTACAGCAAACATGGCTTTTATGGGCAGGAAAGCAGCAAGGTCAAACAGCTGTGAAGGGTATGCTAGAAACATAGCTGACTTCCAGGGGAATAATCCATGCCCTGGAACTTACTAGTTGTTTCTTTGAAATGAGACCAGATGTGAAAATATAAAAAAAAAAATCATCCATTCTTTTTGAACAACTTCATGTACCTAAGATGAACAGAAAAGCTCAGAAAAATATTTTGAGGTTTTGGGTTTGCTTTTGAAGAGGATTCAGCAGAGATAAATTGTTTTCCAATAGGATACTACAGCCTAAAATACATGCTCAGGTCTTCCCAAATGTACAAAGAATACACAGAGTCTCTGTGTTACCACTGCTAAATCTCAGAAATTACAAAAACCAAACTGAGGGAACTTTGTTTGTTTGTTTATCTACTCCAGCATAAAATAATTAAAATGCAAGAAAAAGCAACAGTCATTTGAATTTTAGTTTTTATTCTCATCCATCTATGTTCTCAGTTCATAGTTCTGTCATTGAATTGGCAATGAAAAGGCAAATAAACCTCCTCAGACAATGTATGTCTCCATAGGAAGTAGATAGGAAGTATCTAAAGTTATTTAAAGTGAATATCTGTTGAAAAATTCTCTGGCAAAAAATGCCTGACAGAATGTAACTTTGGATTTTGAAACTACATCAAATAACATTCTATCAGATGTTGTAAAGAGCTAAGATATTGTGAAACTCACAAGAGTTTGTGATACAGTCTAGTTTAAGACAATCCTTGGTTCTGATTGCAGATTGTCATCACAGAGGAAGCATTAACTGTAAAAGTAAAACACAGGTCTCTTGTCAAGCTAGGAAAGGTGGCTTGATTTTGGCTATTGCCCAACCAAAGAGCCATAATTGAAATGCTAGAAAATTATGTTAATTAAATATAAAACTAGATAATTATTACAGATCTCTGTTTAATTCCTGGTTTTGTTTGTCTTCCTGTGTGACCTTCAATGAGGCATTTAATCTCTTTCTGTATAAAACTGTAAATAGTTATCTGAGAAGGACTATGGGATACCAGAAGCTATAAAAACAGCTAGCAGCAAAAAGTGACATAAATTATGCATCTGTTTTATGAAAAGCTTGCATCCAATTGAGTAAATAGAGCTTTCCAGTCTGAATTATAGTGTGTGAGCAATATTTTCTTTATAATGAATTCATTTTATTCACTAAATGCATTATGTTACTCAAACCCCAGGAAAATGGTGTCAACCATACCTTCCATCATTTAGGATGGAATTACAGTCCCTCTTATTAAAATCAGAGCTTTAATACTATTCCTAACATTTTTTTAGTATGTCTCTTCAAGGTAGAGTGTTACCAGACCTCATATTCTGACAAAAAAATATGCTAAAATGGAGTTCTAGGTCTACTTAACCCCAAATTTCACATTTATCCCATTTAGTCCATACGGGCAGGGCAGTGTGGCCTCCTCTCAGTAGCACTCAAGGTGTGAGCTCCTCCCACAGCTTGTGCTCTGTGAGGGCTCAGGACTATTTGGTGTGGAAAGCAGAAATTAAAAAGCTGATTATAAACATACCATGTAGCAGAAGAGTGCTGCAATGAGAGTAAAGTATTTTCCCCTCATTAAAGTGGATATCCATATTTTCAAAGTCGTTCATATCTAATAGGTTGCCTTGCTATTTAAAGAATCTTACCTCTGCCAAGATGTCATGAAAATAAATTCATAGAACTTCTTTCTTATCTCATTTAGCAATGAAATGCAAATGTAACAAATGTTTCCCTGAAAATTGAGAAAAATAAAAGTACAGTGCCTAATCAACATCAGTAATGTTATGTTGGTAATCACTCACTCTTAGTCTGAAATTATCTCAGCAAAATAAACAAGCACCTTTTTCCATTTCCAATGCAGTTTAAGACAACTTTCAAACTGAGAAATATTTTAACTAGGCGGTGATGAAAACCAGATTCAGATTTTATCTTCTTCCTACACTTACTCCTAGGCCAGATCCTTGCATAGACTCAGTACAAGAAATTTATGAAAACACTTTCAGTGAGTTCCTTACGTTCCTAAATCAAAAAGTTATGATTAACCCCCCTATATAACCATGCATTTATATGTATATGTATGATTGATTGTTTCTGAATAAAAACAGTTGTAGAAAGTTAAGTAAGTGCAGTAGTATTAACAAGTTCTATTTTGCTGCAGAATAAGATATCAAATCCTTCAATGAGCATCTTGGATGTAACAAAAATCTCATCGATCAGAGACAAAAATTCCCACTGCTTACATTTCCGTTACAGATAACCTAAATTAAACAATTCTTTATCTGTTAAGAAATTCCCTGTTCCAAGTCAAAGTAATACTGCATAGCAATAATCATTAGCATATATGAATGAGTAAAAGAAGAAGGCAGATATATAAAATATAATTTATCTCACTGCAAATCTAATAACAAACATTAGCAGAACAGCCCACTGTTGCGTTCACTTTCTCTGAAGCTCTTTTAAATAGAATAAATATTTATACTGATTGCTCTTGATGATTGGCAATACTCCTGTATCCCACTAAAATCCCCAAACACCAAAAACAACAAATGGAAAGCTTTTTGAGGATGTTCTAATATGAAAGCAAATTATTTACAGAACCCCATGCACACTGACCTTGAATATTTCCAGGGATGGGGCATCCACCACCTCTCTGGGCAACCTGTGCCAGCGTTAATCATTCTTTTATTGCATTTCTTGATGATATGACACATATTTAACAACCAGTTTCACTCTAAATCTAGTGCAGCCCAGGAAGGCTGTGTGTCCACACCCCTGTGCTCCCAGACTCCTGTTGCACAGAAGGGCAGGGAAAGCTCACAAGGGCCATTTCTGGGGAACTGAAGAGAACTGCTGTAAGGTTTTTGCCAGACTGGGCAGTGCAGTTCTTCCTGAAAGAAGTCAAATTATATTTCTGGACCAGAAGCCTGAAAGGCTTCTTCAACCCACACAGTTAATTTTTCTCCAGGCAGTTTCACTGGATGAACATCAGTATGTTCAAGTGCCACATATTAACATCAGTCATCAATATTTTAAATTAATTCAGAAGTTTGGCTTCTCATTTCTATCACATACAAGTCTGTCTATAATTACATTTTTTCTACAAAGCACAAAACAGCATGCAAAAATAAGTCATGGCACTCAAAACAACCTCAAACAGTTTTGAGGTAAGCCACAAGACCTTATTTATATGAGATCCTGAAATGAGGTGAGAATTCAGAGCTTCCTGCCACTATCAGAGTCATTACTGGAAAATTGGGATCTCTAAGTCACTTGGTTCAAAAAGAACTTTCTGATGGATAGAAAACTTGATGCGTTTAAGATTTATTTTTCAATAAAAAATAAAAGCTGTGGTGCATAATATTTTTTCCCAATAAACAGAATAATTTAGTACTACTACAGTACAACTTTTTTTTCTATTGAGATATTATTGAAAATGCGTTGCTTGCAATGAAACCCTAACTACTGAAAAACAAATGCTTGAAAGACACAGACAGACAGATCAATGTTTGAAAAGTCTTGTTACTTTTGTATTTCCCACACCACTTGAACAGGAAGCTGCTCAAAACTTCACAGCTGCACTTCTTACCTGCCAGCAAGTGTTCATACTCTTGTTTTGCTACAATTTTCATGCCTCTGATATCACTCAAGTTCGTCCTTCTTTGCACTTGAGTCTTGTCAACTGCTGTGCTCCAGGTCCTAGTTTCAGTCAAAGCATGAATGATCCTAAGGTTTGGTAAGGATTTTAAACTTCACTGTGCCATAGGAGACATATAATTCAAAAAGGATGCACTAGAAACTGGTTGATTTTATTAAATCATTTTCACTAAACTTGCAAGTTTCCTGACTTATCAGCTCTACCCTATCCAATAAACTTCCTTGCCTGATTTTAACTACTCTGGTAAATTCATCAAAGACAATGAGACTTGTAAATGTGCAAAGGCAATGAACTCTGGTACCCTTATATTTCTTTGCAATCCATATTTCCTCAGGTTACTGAATATATGTGAAGTAATAAATCTCAAAAAATTGTTTATCAGGAGGTGTAGAAATCAACCTGGATGTTAAGCAAGCATAAATTATCTTGAAATAGAAAAGTGTAACTATACTCCTAAAAAAGGATAGTTTGCATTTGTTGCTCTGATATCTCAGAGGTTTTACCAATGTTAATGAAACTCAGTTCCTACTCTAAAATGACTCCCTTGTTACCCTATATGTAATGTGAAAAAGCTTTTTTTATTGATTTAACAAACAATAGGGATTACGGCTTTTTAGTATCAACTTTGCTATGTTGGCATAAGTCAAAAACAATATAAATTTATACCAAATCTAACTGAAAATTATCATCCAGCCAAATATTTTTTATTTGTTGTTTTTCTCATGCTCATCGGGAATGAATAGTTGATGTCTTCACAATGGCATAGACTAGGAACCTGGCTTGGTTCAGGAATGGTATAAATCCAGCTATTGGACAAAAGAAGAGAGAGGAAAAACAGAAGAAAGCAAAGCAGAGGTGGGTGGGCAGAGAAAAGGAGAGAGATAAATGTGGCTAAGGAGGTATGGCTTCCACTCAGTACAAGGAGGAATGTATCAATACCTGATGGCTCTCCAGATAACACGAACTCCAAAGCTGAAAAGACTATTTAAGTTTCCTAATGCCCACATCAATGCAGTCATGCTGGTATTTTAGGTTGACTGAGTTGCACCCATTCAGGCTGCCCAGAAATCACTATGCAATGTAACAGCCCTTTCAGAGAAGGAATTTAGACTGTTTCATCTGTCCAGTGCTGCTAAGATGAACACCTTTGAGACAGCATTCAGAAGAGACAGCACAAACTCGAAACTGCAATAAGCATACAAATGACTTCACAATTAATACAACACTGCAGTGATGCACCACACCTCAAAATCACCACATTGCTGCCTCCTCACTTCACAGAGTGGCTATATTAATTTTTATGACAAAAGAAATTAATTTGCTTAGCAGATGAGGAGAAATCTGTGCATGTTGTCTACCTGGAATTTACTAAAGATCTTTTCTTGTTGTTTCCCACAGCATTCTCTTGGATAATGGCTTGGATAGAAATATTCTTCACTTCTGGGTGGGTGGCTGACACCACGCAAAGGATGTTGGAGCCATTGGTCTCTTTTCTCAGATGACAAATGATGGGATGAAATAGCCTCAAGTTGCGCCAGGGAAGGTTTTGATTGGGTATCAGGAAAAATTTATTTACTGAAATGGTTGCCAATGTACTGGAAGCACAGGCTGCCCAGGCAGTTGTGGAGCCACCATTCCTGGAGGGATTTAGAAGTGTGGATGTAGCACTTGGGGCAATGGTTTAGTGGTGGACTTAGTTGTGCTGGTTAATGACTGGACTTGATGATTTTAGAGGTTTTTTCAAACTGAGTAATTCTATGACTCTGAGTCTCCAGCTCAGTGGAGTTCTTTTCTGAAAGTTAAACCTTATCACACTATTGACAATCCAATGTCAAAGAACTTCATTGTTCTCTGTTTTAACTCTCAGGTCTAGGTTTATCCAGATAAATAAATTCTCCAAAGACTGAAATTTTTTGAAGCCTAGAAAATAGCTTACTAGAATCAGCACTAAGGTTTCTATTTACTTCAGAGTATGTCAGATCAGACCTTTGGTTAACCTACAACACATCAATACAGAGACGTCCAGTTTTATAAAGTCTAGGATTTAGAGTGACCCTTGTGAAAGGCACTCTGTTATTGGGCAATCAGATATAACAGTAATATCTGTACCAGTCACAGGGAATTTCAGTTTGAACCAGGTAGTTTCTGCTCTGTGATATTATTTAACCTGAATCCCATTTATCTATTAAATTTCTGCTAGTGTGCAGACTACAGATTCAGAATTTTCATTTTATGGAACTGCTATTTTCTAGTCATGCAAAAAAGTAAATGATTAAGAGATTGCATTTATGGATAGTTTGAGACTTCAAGAGTTTAATTGAGGGAATAGCTAGAATCTTGTAATGTACTCTGGATGGGAACAACAACTCACACTGCCAAACTCATTCTGCATCCATCAAAATAAAGAAGTTAAGCAATTTTGGTCTTTGTTATCACAAGCTGTATAGATAATGCAGCTCCAATGTGTTGTATCAACTTTTGATGAGATGTAGCAAAAAGAAAAAAGGCTTTATATATATATTTATAATGTGCACATAGCTGTGTTTTTTATCTATTTTTTGGGGAATAAAGAAATTTGACAGGAATTGTTCTGAAGTGGTTGGTGTGAAAGCAGGCATAGGATAAATAGGTGAGTACCTATGTCATGTATTGCCATTTCTATTTCCACAAATGCTATCATATGGATTGTGTTCGAATGGGAAAATCTAACAAACTAAATAGACAGGCAGACAGATTCATCTACAGAATAGCCAAGGAGCCTTTCTGCAGTTAATGATATTTGGATTATATGACATTTTGGATGCCAGATAACATATAAATCACAAACAACATCTTGTTTTGAAACCAGGTAGAGATAGGTAGGAAGTTCATAAACAGAGCACTTTCCCTGTGACTTTCTGCCATTTCTGTAGTACTTTTAAGAAGTACAAGAACACGAAGAAATCATGAAACAACCAGTGTTTTAGGATTTTTCTCTGCTTGTAAGGGTTTTTGAGTACAGATTCTCAACCAGATTTAAACACATATCACAGTTTAAAAAATCAAGAGTACAAATTCTGGTGGAAGCTTTTTCTCAAGTAATCAATTTAAGAATCTTGAGATAGTCTGAAAAACTTTCACTACTGACAGAGAACTGTGTAGTGACTGAAAAAATACACTAAAAATACAAAGCAGACTCAGCACCTCCATGTACAGGGTCAGGAAGTCTCCCTGCCCTCACTGATAGGTCTCTGCTGGCAGCTGAAGAAACCCCAAAGAATTAAGTACTCACAGTACCAGATTTACTTAATTATAGATGCACATTAATAGACTACCCATACTTTGGCTAAAAAGTAAAGATTTAATTCTCTGGGTGGAGAAGAGGCAGAAAAATCTAGTCCAAGTGCTTTTATTTATCAGTTTAATAGAACTGTAACTTCTGAAACAAAAACATTTGTCATGAAAGTAGCTGCCATGTTATCTTTGTGACAGACTATTTCAGACACATAATATCCGTGTCCTCATTCCCTGAATTAGGATCATCAATTCCTTAGTTACTGCCTAGAGATCTTCTGAAAGTAGAAGGCTTTATTTTCCCATTACAATTTTACACCTTTTTTAGAGGCAGAAAGTACATGTTTTAAATCTGGGATATTTGTCTCAGATTCCATTTCAGAACTTTGTTTTAAGATGCTGACCAAGTGTCCCAGGATACAGATCACACTTTAGGCAAAATTGGACAGGGGACTCTGAGAAGAGGTCAGTGTTGTGAGGAATGAGTGAACATATCTTCTAACAATCAAAAAAAAAATTATATTAACTAGATTAAGTGATGATCCTTCAGAAGTTTCAGACTTCTTTAGAAAACACCAAATCTTGCATCCAGTACAGGTTATTACAAGAACGTGCAGGTGCTCAGTCAACTTCAAAAGGGTAAACACCACAATGATAAAGAAGTTACTCACCATATTCAGATTTTAGCTCAGGAATGTGTAGGGCAGAAGCTAAGATCAATCCAAGTTTCCAACCAAGCTGTTAATCTTCCTGACATATTTGGCCACATCCTAGTGTTTTTTCCCCACAGGCTCATCCTTATTTTCTAACTCTTTTCACTTCAAGGTTTTTTCAGGGCGTCTCTGCAGGATGTAGCTGTACCAACTAGAACTCTCCCACAGACATGCTCAAGCTCTTGTGTTCTGGGGATTGTTTGTTTTTGTTGTGTTTTTGTGGTTTTGTTTTGTTTCAGTAGCATAATTGTGACACAATTCTAAAGATTCTAAAGAATTGTTTTCTTTCATGCAGTTAAGAAGGCTCTGTCATGTGTCACCTTAGCTCTAAGATCATGACAAAGATAAGATTTTTTTAAAAACAATATATGGAAAAGTCATAGCACTTTCAGGATCAGGTACTGAATTTTCCCCATCTAATCAGTAGCTGCAGTAGAGATGATATAAAAATATGTGAAGCTGAAGAAAAAAAATCTAAAGATCTCCAAGAAGTCACTGAGATTTTTGAAATATTTGCAAATATATAAGTGGAAAAAACCCCTCATTTCTAGAATTAAAAATGCTTTGCTTTCTTTAGATAAATAAATAGAAAATGAAAGAACTTGAGGTTGCAGCAAAGTAGTGTGTTCTCTGTAGTTAGAGCAATAAAAAGGAAATGTATGTAATTTTAGATTGCATAATAATTATAGCTGACCATTCAAGCATAAAAGTGGATTTTCTGCTGGAGCAACAGTTTTTGTTTCTGTTTTTCATCATAAAACTAATTAAAAGTAGAGACAGGTTGAACTGTTAAGAAAAAAATTTTGGGTGTGTTTGAATCCTGGCTTAGCCATTAAGGCAATATATCACCCAATACTGTTCACTTTTCTTGAGCATAAGTTATGCCTCAGAAAAGGCTCCAAAATTTAGCTGAAATAATTTCACTGGCTCAGTATCCCCCAAAATTTTCCCAAAATACGTTTTTTTCCCCCCACTATGACTTTCTAAAAATTTTCCTTTTTCTTTTACAGTTGATGAAAGGCAACATTCCAATGTTGATTTTCTGGGTTGATTCAATTACTGCAAAAGCCATAGAAAGTGTTTGAGACAATTTTATGAAATGTTTACATACCTCCTCTTAAAAACTTGCTCTGAAATTCAGCTGTGTCACAGCCCCATTTCAGCACACATAAAACTAATGGAAAAATTGCCTGATATAAGAAACACAAGCCTGAACTCTGGGTAACCAAAATGTTTTAAGATCTAATCCACCAAGCTTTCTACTTATTTACTCAGGCATGTGGGTGTAACTTGAAGCATTTTCAGGAGGAAAAAATAAATGGAAGAGACAGTTGGTGCAGTAGATAAACCGTATCAAAACTCAAGAGAGATTTTAACAGGAAGATAATGGATGGCTGTTAAGAACAGTTATCAAAGTCTTGACAGAATATGGACCTGGAGGCCAGAAGATGGGCTAATGGAGCATAATTTTGCATTTCCCTTTTCTAGAACTTCATCTCTGAAAAGCAAAACACACAATATACACAAAACCACACACATTTAGACTCCTTCATGCTTCAGTGGCCAGCTGAATGTCCCCAGCTCACACACATGGGTGTAATCAGCATATTTAGTACCTGGTGTGCAGGTGTTGCCTCCTGGCACCTGCCCTGCTCCACTGCTGGGACAAGGCTGGCCAGACCTGAGCCCTGAGCCTCCATCAGCCCTGCCTGTGCTTTGACACTCCTGTTAGACACCACTAACAACTTCTTGAAAAGATCTTTTGAAGAGAGCTGGAACAATATCTTCCTGAAAACTTGTGCCATTATTTTCAGATTGTATACTGGGATCATGCAAACACTGAATCTTCACCTTATGGGAAGCAACTGATTTTAAAAAACCCTCTCCCTCCTAAGTGCTGCAGTTGTACCTTGGCAAACTCCTGTCCAATTTCTAATTAATGAAGGTGTGTCAAAAGCTGACATTCTGTTCTTCTTAAAAATATAGAGTGGGTTTTTTTGTTTTGTTTTTGTTTTGTTTTTTTTTGTAATTCCATATTTGAAAACCATAGCCAATTATTTAGTCATAATACTCTATGCAAATATTCCAGAAGCTGGATGTTAATTTGACATTTGTAATGTATTATTTCTGGTGCTCAAGTCACACAGTTTATAATAATCAGACAAATACTGTGCTTTCTACTATAGGATTAAAAGTTCCAGTACATTTCTCCTAAATGGTTGCACTGAAGTAAAATAATTTAAATTCTGAAGAAATATGTATCATAATCTAAATCTTAATAATAACTAGTTTCACGACTAAAACTGCTTAAAATGCAGGATTTGATTTTTAATAAACCTGTCTATAGGTACTTTTGGTTGTATATTCAAAACTTACTGGCATTTTAATAGCTTTATTTGTCATTGTTACACGTTGTTGCTATACACTTACTACAAAGATAAATGCTTTTTTTCATAGATCATCAAAAGAAAGTTATTTAGATTAAGACAACATAGCAACTACAATTGCAGAATCAAACAATAATTTTTTCCACAAAGTGTATTGTTTTACATATGCCCGGGTTCATCTACAAACTTAGAGATGCACATTTTAACGAACAGTTATCATATGACAAGGAGATTAAGAGAAGGGTAAAGCACTGATAATAACTGAGAAATAGAAACAAGTATAGAAATAGAAAGCTAGGATTTTGCAGCTCTGAAGAAGAAAAGAAAGATTCAGGACATATGGCAAACTGCACATGACTGAGGAGAATCAAATTGATTGCCCTAATTACTTTTATGTAAAATTATCTTTTCAATACAGAGTATGCCCATTAATTTTTACTACTGAAATTAAGCTTTCTCAATTATCTCTATTTATACAACTGTTATGCTTTGTGCAGATCAATAATGGTCACACAGCAGTGAAAATTATCAAAGTCCTCGAATATCTGGCCAGAGGTTTCCAGTAAATCTCGAGCACAGTCCAAGCAGAAAGACAGTAAATGGAAATATATACTGAAAGGGAAGAAAAGGAAAACCTTACTTTTCTGTAACATAACATTAACTCAGTGTCAAATAACAGCAGCTCAGGCTTTAAACCTCCAGAAGGAGCACCCCTGGCCCAGGAGGCGATCCTGCAACAGGATTATTCTTTCACCTTGATTAGCACAGTGACATGCTTGAGCAGGAGGTGACAGAGAGGATACATCCATGGTCTGATTCACTACTGCTAAATTCTCTGCTCTTTCTTAAAGGCAAAGCATCTAAAACATGAAAAATTTTTGGGAATGGAAATTTAGAGTTTACTCTGAAATTGCAATTCAACTATATAGACAAAAATATATTAGGAAAATTTGATGGTTTTATTTGTTCAATAGTCATATATTTTTTACTCATATCAGTAATTCCTTTAAGTACATGCACAAAAAAGGTCTGTCCTATATCTCATTAAATAAACAGACATTTGTATCCAGTAATATTTTACGTGGCAGATGAAATTGGAGGCCAGTTTAGAACCTCCAGGCATATAGTCTGCCAGTTCAATACAAGAATAACTTTGTTAACTCAAGTTAGATAATATCTAACATATTGTTATATTCCTTCCAGCAGAAATTGAATCTATATTTGTGAAAGACTGAAAGGTGAGGCCTTTGTGGACCAGTAAAGAACAGGGATCACAGACATTACTGGAATTGACCATATTCCATCAATAAAGTATGCACGACATCTTGTAAGAGAAGTATCTCTACTGCATCTAATTATTAAATTCAAGGGAATTTTAAACAAATTCATTACTAGCTAGAAATTGTATTTTTAATTCCTGTAGCAGAGTCTCAATGAAAATGAAAATGCATGTTTTAATTTAAGCTCTGATCCAATTTAGAAAGTGATTGCTTGATAAATTCTTCTGGTTGTCTAAGCCTATCACAATTGGTGCAGAAATAGTATTAGCAAAATCCTTGTAAACATTTTTTTTTTAGCTTTTTCAGCTTTTAATATATAAATTAAGCTAAAAGCTTGCAGATACCACATAGTTTATCCCCATTGCCCATAGCATATATAGTCCATGAAACAACTCTCTGAAACAATTTGAAGAGTCTAACTAAAGGTCTGCTTACTCTCTTAAATATTTCCATGTGTCACTACCCATGGACACAACATGTCATGCTGTTTGTAATTCTCCTCACTGATCTTCCCTTCATCTTCCCTCCCTACTTCCACTTGGGCTGCAGCACCTAAACAAAAGGCAGATTTATTGTAATAATTCAAATGAATGTGTTCTACTGGCACTCTATGGACAGTTTTGAACGTCCTTTCAGGATCTTTTTGGACAAACAACCTGAGACCTGATTTGGGCATATGTAGGGTATGATTAGCACTATATTAGAACACTAATGTTAACATGCTTTAATCCAAATTCCCTGCGTCATTCCAGCTGGCACATCAGCCAAAGGAACTCTCTTGTCATGTAATTTTCAAGGTCATATTGACACCTCTTCGTTTTGCTGCCAAGCTTTCTTGCTTCTTATTTCTATATTTAGCTTTTCCTTAGCTTAAAGTCTTTTGTATAAGCTTCTTGATGCAACTTTTAGCATTCAGGTGCCAAAATTTCCTGATCTATGTTGCTCAATTTTGGCTTCAGTCTAAATATCCCACTGATCTCCTGGCTGTCAGTAAAGGAGTTTACTTAACTTTTCAGCCTGAACAAATAACAGCCATTGTCTTCAGCAGCTTCACTGAGCTTTCATGACTCAACTCATACTAATATATATATATATGTATGTATATTTGTGTGTATATCTATGCGTATACGCATTTATACATATATATGCACACAGATGTATGGATATACATACACACATATATGCAATCTCTTTTACAGGAAAGGTGTTAGATTTCCTATTGGTGGCCAAATCCTCACTGTGCTCAGGTTTTTGAATACCTAACAATTAACTGCTGTGAAATAGTTTCTGAGAAAATACTGAGTCTGCCTGGTTCTTCTGTGGTTTCCCAGCTTCAGTAGTGTCAGACAGCCAGTGCAAAGAGACAGAATGTCTCCAGACAGCCTGTAAATGCCATCTCCAGAATAAGAATTTTGCCAAGTTAAAAAGAGAAGACAGAATCACTTTAGGTTACTAATGACCATTTCTTTCCCCAGCTGAGGTGCAGGAGCTTCCTCTAGACCTCCTTGCCCAGCACACAACTTGGACTGAAGTGCTTCAAGCACAGCAGTCTTCACCGCACAGGTACAGAAGAAATTAGTGCAGTTGTAACAATCATGTATAGTTTGCAGCTTTTATGTGTCAACTGGTAGTGAAAGATGGGAGACTGAAAGTTAGAGAAGTTAAATCAAGCAAGATTATTCCCTATCTATTCTTACCCTGACAAAATTTGTAAATCAATTTTCACAACTTTTAGCTTTTTTTCTGGATACTCCTGAGCAGGGTATTTACTCCCTATTGAAAGCAGGATCTGCTACTTGCCCCTTTTTCTGGTTTGGGACTGTTCAGATACCTGTGTTTGTCTGGAATTGACCTCATGTATGGGCCAAGCAGAGCCTTGTCATTAGGTATGGCGGCTCCAAGCCTCACAGGCTACTTCTAATAAAATACTGCACAGTGGAGCCACAATTTCAAAAGAACTTATCAACAGTTAGTGACATGAAATATGAATGTGTCTCTTTATGATGACATTTAATGACTGTCAAAGTTGTGATGTGACAATTGATAGGTCTGTCTCCCTTCTTGTCCCTGTTCAGTAAAGAAGAAATATCTGTGTAAAAAAGGCTCATAAATATGTGGATGACCAACAGATAGTGATAAGAGTGCTGAAAATGAATGCTGAAAATGAAAAATAGACCCTCTATTTCAGATGAGAAAAAGAACTTTCCTCTTTCAGCTCATTGTAAATACCCCTCTCTACAAAGTAAAGCAGGTCCCTCATGAGACAGATGCCCATTAGTATTGCAGGCAAGGCTAACCTATTTCAAAATGTATAAAAGACACAGCAGTGGATAAAATACGCTGTCTTCAAGGAACCAAATAAAAAGCTTTTGTGCTTTAGCAAAGCATACAGATTTTAAGAGAACAAATGTGTTACAAAGCACCTCTTTGGAAGTTGGAAGTTCAATCCCTCTCATTTCACAGTTCTTTATTCTTAAAGACAAACCAGAAAAACTTATATACTGTGTTAATGTAGAATCTATACACTATGTTAGGTTTTCCTATAAACCAAAATATACAGCCCGGGAGCGGCAGGAAGAATTGTACTTTTGGTTAAGTCATGGGAAGTTCCATATATCTCCAGGGAGAACTGAACCAGCCCACACATAAATAATGCGAAAAAAATAAAATCAAAAAACCACAGTCACTCTGGATCTACCTCCTTTGGCATCTGCTTCTTTATGGAATAGTGATTGGTTCATTCCGCTTTGTTTTCTACCTCCTTTCCTCTCTTCCACATATATGTGGACTGCCCTGCATGCCTCCTGAAGGTCTGGTCTGAGCTGTGTTTAAGTCAACAAGAACACTTCCACAGCCTTCAGATCACCTCAGGTGACCCTGTAAAACTCCAGCTGTACATCATGTCAAACAGCGCGAAGCCTTATATCATCTCTGCAAATCTGGGGAGCTCAGGAAGATCCAATGCAGAAAAAAAGGCTTTGGGATTCCAGCACCACAACTCCTTTTAGTGAAAATGTTTTGGAAATTAAATTAAAGCTGGCAAGCTCTATAAAAAATGAGTAGTTAAAACTGGCCAATCTACTAAGTTTAAAGTGAAATAAGCACACTTTTGTTTTTACTGTTCCTGCAGATATCAAGCAATCCTCTCTTGAGCTATTTTTTTTCAGTATTATAATTTACAATATGATCTTCACCATAATTCCAAAATAAGGATTAAAAAAAAATTCTTTCAGTGCCTTTTTAATGAAATAAATTTTTCCCAGAAGAACTAAAAAATATAGAAACTAAGTTGCACTCAAGTCTGTATCTGGAACACCTACTGGACAAGAGAAAAATACCCATGTGTACAACCGTCACTCACAATGACATTTAGCTTTATATTTAACACCCCTCTGCTTCCTCATTTGAAAATATTTTCTTATCATTTTGTCAGTGCAATCTCTGCTGTTTTACAGAACCATTATCTACCAGTAGCAATGAGATAAAACACTGCTGCTGAGTTGTAGTCCAACAATATTTTAAATATAAAAGAGAAATACAAATGAAAAAACAGGGCTGCATTGAAATATGTGTAGCAGGTACAACGTCCCAGCTACAAACTGGATTTGATGTTGAGTACCAGAGATGGACTATTTCCTGTGGGTATCACAGTAAAATAGAGCAGCATTTGAAACAACACTTTCAGTAACACATTATGTGAACTTCATTTATCTATTCAATGAAGAGGAAATCTACTTAAGCCACAGTGCCAAGATGAGTTATATCTTTTGCCCAAAATGCATTTTACACATTGCCATACTCCTAATGGTAAATGTGTTATAAGCAACAAACAATATATTTGATCTCACAGCACACTTAATTCAGGCAGTGAAGATTTTAACTGGAGTTTCTGTTGGTTTAGGTCTGAATAAGTTTTCCTCTTTTTTTTCTCTTCAAATTTCATGGCCACTTTAAAAATGGTGTATGTACGCACACATAGCTGTCTGTCAGCAGCACTGACCTGGTTTGCTCTAGGACACAGTTAATTTTTTTCCTGGCATCTGGTACAATGCAGTGTTTCAGATTCAGCAGAATGCTGATGGCACACTGATGCTTTAGCTGTTTCTCTGTAATGCTCACTCTCAGTGAAGGACTATTCAGCCTCATGCTCTCAGGGAGTAGATACACAGCAGACAGGAAGGACCATGGCCAGGACAGCTGACTCAAACTGCCCAAAAGATATTCCACACCACAGAAGGCATGCCCAGCTCCTACACTGGGGGGAGTTGGACAGGAGGGGCTGATCTCTGCTTCGGGATGGGACAGGCATTGGTCAGTGTTTTTGTGAGCAACTGTACTGGACATAAATTTCCTTGTTTGGGTTTTATTTCTCTCTCTTTCCCTTTAAAAGAATTATTGCTATGAATTTTATAATTATATATTTCTTCAATTATTAAACTTTGCATATCTTAATGCAAGTTTTACCTTTTTCTGATTCTCCCTGCCCCACAGCAGGGGGTTGTGTCAGCCAGCAGCTGAACACTGTTTAGTTGCTGGCTGGGGCTAAATGATGATGAGGCACATAAAGGAATACAAAATATAACTTCATTCCATGTAGCACATCTGGCAGCAGCAGTGGTGGCCAGTAGTAGCAGAGGGCTACTTTGTGCATCGCTTCATTTGCACCCTCAAATTTTAGCAGAGGTCAAGGATGCCATTTTCTGAATTAAATTGGGAAGAAAACTGTTTCCAATTTGCTGTGACCATAACTGTGTGAAGCAAGCCCTCAGCCCCTCTGTGCACAGCTTCTGCAGCAGCTGGCTGCTGGGTGACCGGGTTCTGGGAAAGATCCAAACCACCGCTGCCCACTGTCGGACCACACCCGGAGAAAGAGCTCAACAGGTGCCTTTACCTTACTGGGACCTCAAAGTTCTTGCTAAATATTATTACGTATAGCAGTATTTCTCAAGGTAACAAGAAACAAGATGGTATTTAAAATTCTATCATGAAAGCTCTCGAGTTTTGATGTCAATATTGTTGCACCTATAAACAACAGAGTTTAACTAGACTCTGACCACCTATAACTTCAGGCATGTCCTCTCAAGTGACATAAAACACAGGATGCAAAAAGCTGTCTAATTTTTTCCTATACAAATAGTTAGCAAATTGCATGAATGAAACATATTGAGCAGAATGAACCATAATTTCCTAATTTGTAATCACTGAATCGTGTCAGGTCAGATGGGTGTTGTGTGATGCTATATACCATCAACAGCTATACTGCTTTTTTTTCACGAAAACAAAAAGGCAGATAAAAAATATTTGCATTTTCTGAATTTTGCAGTCTATTTCTACACATTCAAAATCAGAGTACAAAGGCTTATGGAAGATAGGTCTTGTATGATGGGAAAGAGCCACTGAAATTTGAGAACTGATGGACATTTATAGAGGGTAAAGCATTCTGAAATCTCCTGTGAGGAAAAGGTGTAATATAGTACTATATTTATTTCTCATATTTACTACCTATTAACAGACTCTTAAAAGACACACAGCTATAAAAGGCCACTCTTCTGCTATGAGAGCACTCTAGTTTGTACTCGCGGATGATTCTCCTGGAACAAGAAAACATTCCTGGTACTATTATAGCAAAAAAAAAGATGGAAAATAGCAAAATATTTTCGCTTTTAGGTTCATTGTTGTTATCGAGCAATATTCACAAATCTTTGTGGCCTTCAATGTTTACTTATATTTCACATTTCCCTTCTAATCAACAGGTTCAGGTGATCCAAGTATCAGACATAAATTTTCTAAGCGTGAACATTTCAGACATACTGCCCAATTCACACTAAAGTGCTTTATTTCCAGTGCTGCATGGCTGTGGATTTTGATTGCATGGAGTGCTATGAAATCGGTTTTTGTGATTTGTGAAGGGCACAGACAATCAAACACAACTTTTACACCATTACCCTGCATAAAAGCATATGTTCACTAGAACATTCCAGAGCTGTAGGAAAGGCCAAAAAAAGATAAACAATATTTGTGTTTTTACGCACCCCACTTATCCCACATTTAGGTGGAAAAGATAAAGGAGGTATAAAGGATCTGCAGCAGCACAGCACGTTTAACTCTTGCTGCTGAAAGTCTAAAGTACAATAGGCAAATATTGGAACAGTCAGAAAAATGCGTTTCTCCTTTTCCAGTAGAGCCTATATCCCAAACAAATGCAAAACACAGAGTGGAAAATGTTTAGGAATATCTATTAAGTTCATATGCAAATTTTCTTGGTGTGTATTCTATTGCAGTTAAAAGCCTGGGTTCACTTAGGCAGAAAAACACTTCTATGTGAATCTTGCAACAAGTAACACCAATATGTTCTTTACAGTTTTGGTCTGTTGCAGTGGGAGGTGGGGATTGTTGTCATGGGTTCTAGTAACTGCCTGGAATTCTGCATACTTCCAAGTTAATTGTATATTTAACTGTATTTAAATAGCATATAAATTGCATTTGGATTTAGGCAACAGAAAAAAAATGCATGGCTTCTACATAGGTATGGCATATATTTTCACTTCTCTCATACAGAGGATCTTCTACTCCATTATGTTATGGTTATGGATCTTTTACTCAATGTTATGGTTACCATGGACAGTGGATATGATTTTTGACAAGTGCATCTTGACACAGGATACACAAATTTTTATCAGGCTAAGAATATATACAACCATTTTCAAATTCAATACAGTACTTTATCTTTTAGCCAAAGGTATTAATTTGCTTTGGCAAGGGACTTTTTAAATTATATCCTCAGTCACTATTTGATACACAAGAGAGGGTAAGTATTTTTTTCATAAACAAAGACATACTAGCTTCTTTGTATCAAATATAGATGTTTGCAAAATACGTTTTTTAAATTAAAAAGCTTGCCATCTATAATTTATGAAAAATCCTTCAATCAATTTTTGAACATAATTTTCAAGAATTAAAGCTTGAAAAGACAAGAATTAAAGCTTGAAAAGAAACTAACTCGGACGCAGCTTAAAAATGGAGATTAAAAATTGCCATGAAATATGCTGACCGTATCATGTTCCTACAGTGATAGAAGTTCACCCAAACAACAGTCTGTGTGTCTTGAGAATTTGGTTTGGATATCTGAAGATAATATAGCCACGTTGCTAAGGTAAAAATGTTGGGTTGTTTGGGTTTTTTCTTGGAAGAATAAACAGGCATGTAAAATCAGAGTAAAATAGACAAGTAATATCTTGATGCCTGGGGGCTTTCCTGCTTTATATATGGCACTTTGCAGAGATGCTTGATATTCGTCTTTCACAACTTATTACTCCTTTCCTCATTTAGAGACTCCATTAGAAACCATTTGTGTAAAATGGGGAAATAACTAAAGATTCAGAAGAGAGAGCAAGCTGGCCTGTGCAGGCAGTGCTGCAGTCCTGCTTGGCTGCTGCATCCTCCAGTGAATCACTGAGCATTTCTGTCCAATGCACAGCGGAGACAATGTCAGCAAAGCCACTCATACATCAGGGAAACATAAATCATTGCGTAAATAAAATAAGGTAGCACTGTGAACATCACAAAAAAAAAAAAAAAAAAAAACAAG
>VYZP01027487.1:0-32712 GCA_013400635.1 Hypocryptadius cinnamomeus
AACACAAAATAAAGACTAGCCAAACAAAAAACTAGATCATTTACAGGATTTTCCCTAAAGCACAGTTTGTCATATTGCAATTACACCTTGCTGACTCTGAAAGCCAGAGTCCTTAATATTGCCACTAGAGGGAAGACGTGTCTTAACACATGGCAATGGCAGTTGGGGAGTGGGTTTTCCTGAGCAATTACCATAACAAAGCTCCCTTGGCTGTGTGTACCTTCTAATTACCCAGTACAATTAAAATGACTTACCTAAAACAAACATGGAAAAAAAAGGCCCCTAAAACAAAAAACCTCAAGACAATGCAAACAAAAAGCTTTAGTCCAATATGCTTGTTACCTGAAATTACATTAAAGCCGAAGATTTTTTAAACTCATCCATCAATGCACAAGGGAGAGGAACACAAAACGGAGTATGCCACAATGCCCAACACCATGGGGCTGTTCAGCTACGTAAAAGCATTAAAACAAACAAAAACAAAGAGCAAGGCAAACTAGATCTCTTGTTAAAGAAAAGAAGGGGGGAAAAAAAAAGAAAAAGAAAATGTGGTATTTAGCCATCTGGAAGCTGCTTGAAAACAAATTGTCCTCAGAAGAGCAGAAATACAGTATGTCTTCTTGCAGTTCAGTGGCTTATGAATCAGACTACTTTTCCTACTTTTTTTTTAATACAGGCATGGTAATGTTAGACTTCTGTGCTGCTCCTTTCACTTCCCTCTTGTCCCACTGTGCAGACATAAGCATGGTCATCCCAATCAGACCCGGCTGTTCTAACTTGGATGCATTATTTGCAGTCTTTCAAGATACATCTTGTTGGGCCCATTGTTCAAAACCCCCCAGGATTTTTTTTCCCCTAACAGCTACTTGCTGATTTTTAAACCCTTAAATCTTTCATTTTATAAGGCGTATCATTAAGGGAAGATGGCAGCCAAGTGATTTTTCTTTCCACTGACAACTTGTGACATTTTTCCAGCAGCGTGCAAGGTGTTGAAAACCTGGCAGCTGTTACCTCCTGGGATGAAGATCCTTTTTTATCCTCCCTTGACAGTTTAACTCAATGGGTCAGCACCTTTAAAGACTGCAAAGTACCACTGAAGTGGATGGAGGCTTGAATTACTGCTCCCTCCCTAATCAATGTAAACCCTCACTGCAGGTGAAACTCTTAATCTATAGAGGTGCATGGGGGAGGAAAATGTAATGCCCTGAGCCAGATGGTTTTCATCTTGTTTTTTAAAGAAGAAAGGAATGAGCTAACAAGGGGACAGCTACTTTTGTTAGCTTCTTGGCCTCTCTCATGGCTTCGGATCCCCAGGGTTCCAGCCACACAAGAGAAAGAATACAGAAAAACATAAACACTTAAAGAAATATAACTAGGGGGCTGGCAACATGCTGCTTTCAAAGAGCTGGGAGCCCTGTTCAGTGCTTTATTTATCACTGCCCACGTTCTTCGGATGGTAAGTGGACATGGACACAAAGGGCAGGGGGGAGCAGACAACACTTGCAATTTACTCAATTACAGAGGAATGCAGCAATGCGGCGGGGTGACAGATTCCTATTAGCACTAATGCTGAAAGAGCCCAGTGGCCTTTCCGCCACAAGGCAGCATTCCCATTGTAACTTAGACTGCAGCACATCCCGCTTTGGCTAGCTTTTTAACATGCACTAAGTGTCACAAAGGAATGGAAATTTTTTTTGTTATTGTTGTTGTTTGAGAATAATGAGCAAAAAAAAACTTAAAAAGAAAGAATAATCTTGTAAGTAAGTCTAAGGGTGTACCTCTAGCAATTTCAGGGGGCTTTTCAATGAGCAACTCCTTATTACCAAGTGTTGTGTAAAAATCGAGGTAACCAGGATAACTTTATAGACTAGGACTGCCCTGCCTCAGACAGCTCTCCAACAGAAGGCAAATCTGAAGTGCAGCATCTTCCCCAAAGAGATGGAGGGAGATGAAGGACCCTCTCTTGCTCCACACCATGCAACTTTCCTCTTCATTTGAGAAGAGGGCTTCAATCTTGCATGGCAGAAACACTTTTGCAGCGGAGAAATACACATGGAGAGGAGGCCTAAGCAGTGAGATGAGGCTGCCAATTGAAAGGAAACCTCTAACAATTGCTACTTCTTGTTTTCCCTTTGCTCTACCTTCTTCAGCCACTTTGTTTCTCACGGTTTTCTTGAATACTGGCTTTAAACTCTTAAGATCAGACTGTGCCTATTTTAACTTTGAAATAGTGCCCAGAGCATGTTTTAGGTGCTACATGTAATTTTAGAAAATTATCTCAAGTCTGTAAGAGTGAATTGAGGTAATATTCTATGCCAAAACCATAAGAGGGAGAATTCTTGAAAATGCTAAGGGGCTTGTCTGAATGGGGTAACAGACAGGGATTTTTTTCCCCCGGACTTCCATCTGGAAGCTTGCAGAAAGACAGCAGAGTCCAATGTGAGGTTTGCAGGAGGTACACTGTGGCAGCCTTGCTGCTGCCAGTTTTTCCCCACAAGGCACCTTCGCCCACAGATGAACCACAGCAGCAAAAGGCACTTCATTATTGCTGCAGTGAAGAGAAGGGAGGGAGGGTTTTAAACAACCAGCATTGTGCCCGTCTTCTTTAAAAACCAGTAGGGTAATCAAGTTCAGGGCAGCCCCGGACAGCTGCCCTGTGACCTATTCGTGTTGACCCCCACTATTCATCACTTTCCTTAGGACTATGAGGGCAAGCTCCCGGGGAGTGACCACCACAATAGACAGATACGAGCCAACAATAATACGGTTCCTGCAAAAAAAACAGATGGCACTGCAATAAATTTACAAATCTGCATTCATGGCTCTGTTAAAAACACCCAGAAGCTAAAAGGCTGGAGGGGCCCCCAGAGAGTTTCCCCTTCCCAGTTTCTAAAGGCCGGCTCTCTCCCCAAGACTATTGAGCTCATGTTCTTC
Source organism: Hypocryptadius cinnamomeus (assembly GCA_013400635.1). NCBI lineage: Eukaryota > Metazoa > Chordata > Aves > Passeriformes > Zosteropidae > Hypocryptadius > Hypocryptadius cinnamomeus. The sequence goes on from VYZP01027487.1 coordinate 2,935, forward strand.
ATAAATGAAGGATGGAGACATAGCCCTTAAAATAACAAATGGCTGACCTAATCAATCTAGTGTTTGGGTCTAACACTAAATGATAGGCACTGAAAACTAATTATGTTTTTTGGCAAGGAAGTTGAATTAAAATGGAAACACACAGGTTAAAAATGCACTGAAGCATTTGCGAGTCCCTTTGAAAGGGCAGCACACACACACGCTCACATGCAGGGCTTGAAACAGGAACCTGATTCAATAACTCATGCATTTATTTTTAAAATGAATCAGATTAGTCCCATGTGTGACCTGCCGGTCCATCTGTATGAGCTGGACTTAATGGGCACTCTTCTCACGCTTACTTCAGTTTGAAGTATGAGAGAGATAAATTTAGTTTAATTTTCAACAGATCAAGCTATCCATTTTCCAAATGGACCATCTGGATCAGCCTATTAAAATTAATTTATAACTTTGCAGTGTGAAAATTCGTTTGTTAGCTTAAATAAAGTTGCCAAAAACTTTTGCCACTTGTCATTGTATTTTTCTGGTCTGTTTTCATACTATGATTTTCAGTTTATCCCTTCAAAATTTAATTCTGTCAGATCAAGCACTCAACGAAAACTGAACGTCTGCATCCATATTCCAAAGTCTGTCATAGCTTAGATCTTTTCACTGTTCCAGCAGTGTCAAGTTCATTGCCTTCTTCTGTTTCCCAGTGCTAATCTCCACGTCTTTTCTCCCTTGCTGCCCTCACATGCACCCAACAGTGGCCATGCCTTCCACTTCCAGCAATTCAAGGACACAGCCCCACTTGTTGAGACTTCTGAAGACACCCTTCTCCATAAACCATTTTAATCAACAGCAAAATAATATTTCTCTTACTAAGAGTTCCACAGCACTGAGCAATGGGTGTCTTCAGCCCCTGCACACAACTTCAAACATGTAAGTAAGCATTACACCTCCTTAACACCTCCACCTTCTGGTATGTCTGATCACAAACCCACCTGAGAAAACGTTATGGCTAAAGCTGCAGAACAGCACTGCAAACAAGGCAAGAAAAGGACGCACCTTTACTTAAACTTGTTAGCAGCTGAACATGTCAAGACATAGTACTTACCCTGAAGTGGTCTGATGCATCTCATTAATTTTCTAAGACTAATCAAAAAGTACTAAATATGAGGATATGTTCACTGTGAAGACCATTGAAAAAAACAGACTCCTCTTCTACCCCCATACACTCGATTTCTCTGTGCATATAGGTCCACGTTCCCCAATAATGAAATATTAAGGGAGTCTTAGGGGAGGAACAAAAAATACGAAACTGTTCACACAATATTTACCAAGTTAGCATATTTTCAGTAAAATGGAAGGCATTTTTTGTGTATTATTGCTTTGACATCATTTGCAGGTCGCATTTTTTTGGTTCTACAAAGCATGGATAAATGTAAGACATAGCAGTCACTCTGCATACCTTCCTACAGGAGACCCAGATCTTTACAGTAAGCATTACTCACTGACTCTGTGTATTTAGGCACATGGCTAAATGTGTCTGACTTCTGGAATGAGAGCCCCAGAAAACTCCCCACTGCTCCTGTCCATTGCTAAAGGAGAAGAGGAGCAATCTGAGCTTTCAAAATGCTCAGACAGCTTTATTTCTGTCTATGTAAAGAATCAGAATTCCCTCTATAACAGGCAAAAAATCATGGACAACCACCTCCTATGATCTAGACAAGAGGGCACTTACTTTAAGACTAAGACTACACCTTGAATTTATTTACAAAGACTGTTCTCAACACAAAGGCCACAGATATCAGTAGAAGACCCAAGGATTTTGTCCTGCATCTTTCACTGTAAGGACTGGACATGAAGATGGAGACTGACACAACATCTCAACAATGCTGTGCAACACAGCTAACCATCTTCAATGTAAACGATGTCCATTGAATTCTTTCCAATATGAAATCGTGGGACACTACAAGTGGTTTTGTAGTTGTATTCCTGGTATCTACTTGATTATGATGAATTGTGGGCCTGAGGGAAAAGACAGCTTTCCTGTGACACTAATAATACTTCTGCAGATTGAGATATAACAAAATGGAAACGCAATTCAAGAAACTGTACCTTCCTCATCTGTATAATACAGTTTGGAAATATCTGTTTCTTCAGTCAGTAATTACAAAGAAGGACTCAGTGTGATGAGAAGACACACAAAACAAGTAACTCATGATCCTTTTTAATTAACATCTCTTACTATGAATCTTCTTTTGAAGAAGAGTCATATACCTCTTCTTGCTGAACCTGATGGCTTGCCATGGATAATATAACTTTAAGATAAAACCTCCCTAATTTTCTGGGGGGAAAACCCCCCAATTTTTTGGGGACCTTGTTTCCTATCCTGGGGATACACAGTAGGGACCTAGTAGGTGTGCCCTTCTTCCTCCAGCTCTTGTTTGTTGTTGAATGCCAGAAACAGTTTCAGTTTCATCTAACATATTTCATCAATTCTGCAAGGTAATCCTTCTCAGCTATAAATGGGACCTCAGCCATTATGCCAGCATATTGCCTCATGTCTGAAAGACTTATATGGACTACATCTGTTAGATGGACCCGTCTTAGTCACACGTATGCAGTCCTCACATGACACCTCCCCCCACAAAATCACACACTCCTATTAAAACACAAAGAACCCCTCAAAACAACCACACAAACCACACGACTTGGAGCACAAGTGCACTGTATCAAAAAGATACATCCTCCTTTACCATGGATCTGACCCACAACTTCTCCTGGAAATAGCTGATGTGGGGCAGGATTGTGCCATCTTATTCCTCTGCCTCAGGCTGCTGCTCCTGTGGCTGAGATGCAGAAGGAAATGCAACAATTCCTCAGCTGTTGCAATGTACGGCCTGGGGTATTCACTTAAGTCACATTCACCAATGGTTTCACTCTGATACACCAGGCAGCAACCTCAGGCAGCTAAGGCCTGGACATAATTTTGCTTCTGCTGCCTGAAGGTTGCAGTGGAGAGAAAGACCAAAGTGAAAATGGATCAGAAATCACTAAACTCAAATTTCCCAGAAAGCACATGCCAGCCTCCCTTTGTTGGCCACGGGGATTAAAAAAAGGAATTATTTTGAAATGGTAAGGAATTTGCTTTACTATATATAAAGGACAAAGAAATATTATTTTAGTAAACCATCCTTTCTCCTTTTTACCCATTACTAATTTATATGAATGTAAAAGAAACAAGAACACATCATTTTTCAGGTTATTAAACTGGATATCATGTCCAAGAAAATTTACTTTCAAGGGCAATAAAAAGTTTAATTGTTGTACAACATTTTGAGAGTCTTGATCTGAGGCAAGGCAAAATATACTACAAACAAGAAAGGAACAATTACAGAAGAAAAGGCTGAAGAGATCTTGATGAACACCAACTGGAGAAAGGTAAAAGTAAAGTCACAGTTGACTGAACTATACTGAAGCATACATTTCTTCAGAGTCATCAAACCCCCCTGAAAGCTAAATCTCTGTGTCTGATTTTCCTGGGTACAATGTGACTTGTTCAGACTTCAAAGAAGAAAATAAAAGATTTCCATGAGCACAAGCCAGACTTCAGCTTCCAGAAGCATTTAAGAATTCAAATAGCTAGAAAGTTTTATCGCATTTTTAAAGAGACTGATCACATACCTGTCTAAGTGAATTCTTCTCAGGAATGATCTTCCTAGGGGGCTCATCATTATTACAGTCTTCTCTCTCAGAGGAATTCTGTGAAAGAAAGTAAGCTTTAATTCAGTTCTTATCCCTAATATTACTCTGCGAGGAGAAAAGAAACAGAATATTTTTCCTACACAGGCTGTAGTATTTTACATATACACATACTGGAGGCTAACTTGCACTTTTATGCCAAACAGCTTGTTATGGCAGAGAAAGAATTTCTCCTCCTCAACACAACAATGCAATATTGTGCAGGTATCTATTGAAGAAGCCCGTGCTTTAGGGATTTATTCTGAAACTTCCAATAACAGCCACTTCCAAAAGCTGAAATGGTGGTTGAATCAGCATGGCAACACTGGTGCTCCTGAACACCCAGAATAACCATTTAAAACAGTGGAACCTGTTAAAAACAAGAGGTTGTTAATGGGTGCAACGGTTGTTCTCTGTGCCCCTATGTTTTTAATCTGCCTAACAATTACTAATTGCACTGAGTCTGCCTGGCTGCCTAAAATTATAGAGAAATTATGGTGGAGCTAAATTCTTGTAAAAGAGGTTGTCAGGGAATCCTTCCAAAAACACCCCCAAATATGGTGTAGGTAGTGTATGATAATACAGCTGTGTTGTTCTCTCCTGCTGCCTGACTCCACATACATATACCATTTCTAGAAAGACTGATTCTCCAAAATGTAAGCTGCCACCTCCAAAAAAAAGATCAGTCAGACAAGAGGATGTAGACAAGCATTGCAAGGGCTTTTCCAGCATGAGTTAAAAATACAACAAGGAAACTTTTGTCCTGCTACTGTTATGATTAAAACCAAATATTGCTTGGTTTAAAGACAAACTATAGTTCTATCAGGACATGAATAGTCTCTTACAAATGTTTGGTTAAAAACTGCTGGATACAGTGGGGAGAATCCTGACCTCACTGCCAAAGTCAGCTACTCAGGAAGACAGCGCTCCTTCGCACAGGTTCAGCTACTGCACTCGGGGAGAAATGACAGCCAGCTCTGGGGGAATCCCACACACAGATCTAAAATAAGTTTGATCACCACAGTATTCATAGCCTTAGGCCACATTCCCACACATTCAGTAGTGAGCAACTAAACAGGTTTTAAAGAGATACAGAGAAACTGCCTAGGGAGAGCTCTGCCAGGAAAAGGGTGGCTTTCCACTTGCAGACAAGCTCAGGACTGCGTCTCTATTACAGCAGAAGTTTGCATTCTGTACCTGTCCCCCAAATAACCTGTCCTTCGCTGAGCATGGCTCTGCCTGGCTTCTCACAGAGACAGCTTCCAGCCCAACACCTCAGGAGACACAAGTGGCATCTGTTGGCAGAGGAGGAGCGAGGCTGGGCGAGCAGTGGCAGCGCAGGGCCAGCAGCAGCATGGTGGCTGCGGGGAGCGCGTGCCCACTGCAGTGCTGCGTGAGCAGGGGCTCGCTGCTCTGGGCAACGGGAGCAAAGGGACAGCCAGGACACAGGGCAGGGACAGAAGTTGCTGAGAAATGGCAGAGAACGGGTGGAGGGAGAGGAACACAACAGTAAAACCCCACTTGGGATGTCATAAACTGGTCAGGAGTAAATCAAGGTTTGCAGACCAACTAGTGATTTTGAATTCTTTTTTTTTTAAACAAGATATAGAACCTATAAGGCACCATGACATTTGGAATGCTGTAACCAGGGTTTTATAATGGAAATCAATCCTAAACAGGCCTGATAAATCACTGTAAGAGGGCAGCTTTTAAAAGTTTTTGTATGAGGTCACAGTCAGGACCAAGTTATTACATTAAATCCTGCTTTGAAAGAATCGTGATCATAAAAACATACAAACTAGAATCACATATATACAAAAAGGAAGGTCAGACATTAAAGCTGCTCTTTTCTGCTCATGAAATTTAGTTTAGTAAGTGGTTCATTCAAGTCAGGATTTTAATTTTTGTGGTTTGGGAGGAAAAAAAAGGGTCAAGAGTGAAAACTATAAGAACCTGAGGTGAGTTACTAAAGGAAATGCATTTTGTTGTGGCTGTAGGGTAAAGGGGTTGTTTAGTACTTCTGGATTCATTTTCAACACCCACTCCCTTCCCTACAGTAGGTGTCAAAATGATTGTCCTTTCCAAATAATCTCTCTTTGACAGTGAAATCTTGCATTCTTCTTGCATTTCAAAGCCACTAAGGATCCTTCCTCACACAAACATCAAAAAGCAGGAACTGCTGGTGAACTGTTAGCCCTTATTTTGAAATTTCTAGTTATTGCAAAGCATCAAGTTATCTACTTTTTCTTTAAGCTGAGCATCTAATTTTAAGAGCAAGCAGAGGACCATTTTGCATTCATTATCTTTATAGGTGGCAAGGCTAAGAGGTTGGCTGAACAAAGACCAGACAAAGACTGCCAAGTGCATATGGTGGTTCACAGCTTGGCGTCTCACCATTCTACAGCACCAACACAGCAGCTCCGATAGCAGACTATTAAAGAGGAGCGCTGCTCATGCACTTTTGTCGGCAAGTAAGTTACGCTTGGTGAAGACAGAATGACTGGAAAGCATTACACTTAAGAAAAAGCACAGATGTTTATAACTCCCGCTCATTTCTCAGGAAAAGGAAACCTATCAATCCAGGTGCTGCAGGTACAGGACCCCGTGTATTTCAGGACTAACTGTAGCTGTGTGGAAGTGAATTTCACTTGACAGGGCAACACTTAGTCATGGCCAAGGGAAGAGCATAACGTAATCGACTGAAACGGTACATCTATATATTTCTCCTTGCTGAACAAGGTGGGAGGAGGGATAAACATGTGCGAGGTCAGAATAAGGTTTGTCTCAGCAGGACTCCAGCGATGCTCTCGGCCACAGGAGAGGCAGACAAAGGGAGGAACCGCTCTGAGCACCCTCTCGTGGTTACTGAAATGCACGTCCAGGGCACAGACCTGGAAAGAAGCATTTGGTATCCAGACGGTAAGTTGGGTGCACTCACTGGGAATATTAAAGATCTGCAGCAACTGTACTTCATACATAGCAGGGGGACGATGGAATTTGCTAGGGAGAAAGAAGCAATGAAAACTAGTGCACTTGAAAAGCTGAAAAGCCATACAAACTCCCTTCCATCAGGGAAAATTTTTACTTCCCACAGGCAAGCCTTCTTGACTAAAGCTGGACTAGCTAAAAGCATTTGTGCTTGCACGCAAGGGTCTCTTCTTTTGAACAAATACAGGCAAGATCAGATGCTGAAGTCCCCAAAGCATCCCCTTTCCACAGACAGGTAAAATAATATTTATTTTTTTTTTGCCCAAGGTCACACAATGACAGGGGAAGTACTGAGAAAAGAAGTCAGGAAACCCAAGCTCATAGTTCTTGTAACCTTGAAAATTTGTCTCTAAGAGAAGATTCCTGCAAAGGGGCTCTGCCTTCCATAGCTCATTCTTCCTAAAATGGCTACTGCCTGTAATGAGATCCTTTTAAATCTGATTTGCATTTAAAACTTCAGCCTGTAATTAACAGAATATAACTCCATGGCAGGTTGTCTTAAAGACCACTACAAAATTATTACTATTTAACTCTCCCCATGAAGCCTCCTCCACCACTAAACACAACATGCTACAATGCATACGAAATCCCCAGACTGAAGCATTTGACAGGAGATGACATGCAGTATTTTGTGTACACAGCCCAGCAAAACACTGCTGGGAATGAGATATAATACATGGAGAAATGCACTCCCAGGGACTACCAATTGGGCAGAGCTACCTTTAGTACCGCCTCACTCGTGGTGGAAATCAAACCCCTGCCAACTGGGGGAGGCTTTCTTTGATGCTGTTCTGCCCTGCACTAATTATAAAAGAGTACAGACACAGCCTTTTTTCCAAGTGTGTGGAGGTGGGGGTGGGGGGAGAAGTGTGTGTCTATGTGAAGAGCACAACTATTTTTTATGCTTTCAAATTCTTAATCCTGTTTGGAGCTGTCAGTGGGGGTTAATGGAAGCCTTGGATAGGAGAATTCCAATCTGGTTGGCAGATGGATAGGTTGGTTATAGCTGCATAACTATGTCTTGCCTGCAGGCACAATTCAGAACACTGTTAAAGCAATATAAAGTCTCTGTCAAGCTGAACCATTTGGATCAGTAGCAAGGAGAAATAATAATAAAAAAGGAGTTCATTTCTGGGCCTTGCGTGTTTATGCTAGTATGCAGAAACTGATTAATTGTCATCGTGTGCTGGTCTGCTATACCTCAGATTTCTACTTCTGGAGTAGATTTTGCATGCTAATATAATCATTCTCCCTCTTGAGACATTAGCAAATAATCAAATGAAAAACAGGATCATAATTTACTGAGATTCGGGCAATTCTCTATGCAAATTTGACTTGTTATTGCTGCTGCCTCGTTAATCTGAATGCCTTTGACAAACTCCTTTGATTTATGAACTCATGACAACTCCAATGTGTATATATTTTGCTAGATTGACATTATCATTAAGAGTGGGTGGACTGAGCTCACATGAATGGCTGATTTTATTCGCTGGTGTCTGCTGCTCAACAGCTGAGCATCTCCTTCTCACAAAGCCCCTGAGCGCCAGGCTCTTCCCATCTACCCATCCATTCATCATCTCGATGTTAATTGGCCCAGGCTTTAAGCAAATTTTCAACACGATTTAAAGGCACGATGACACTGATTACTGACCCTCTGCCATACGGTGCCTATTGATTAACCTGACAGAGATGATGAGCTTGAGGGAAACTAGGTGTGTGTGGACCTCAGGGAGGGGAAAAAAAAATAATATATTGTTTATGCAGGCAAAACACTTGTCTTTATCCCAAAGGCCAGAATTTGTGCTGCACTGGCCCTTAAAACACACTATTGCTTTAAACACCTGCATCCAATACAGAAAATGCTTGCTTGCTTGCTGTGGAAAAATGATTACAAATTTGATGTCATGTGCAGTCTGTATTTTAATCGAGTTCCCTGATAAATAGACCCCCTCAAGCCAATCAAGTCTCGCTCCAGCCATTGCGTGCGTATACATCAGTTCGAACAGAAGCCTGGGTGTGCAGAGTGTGCTTTTAGTGGTATCAGCAGATCCAACTGCATGTAGGAAATCTACTTGGGTATTTTAGGTCTCTAAGCAAATAATACAGTGGGAACACAGTGTGCAAACAGTTAGAGTAGAGTAAATGTTCCAAGGGCAAACTGGATGCCAGACATAGCTGTCTCAGTATTTCTGCTGCCACATTAAAATAGATGCTTTAGCACACACCAGTGAAATAGTGCATTTTTCCTTTTCCAGTGCAAACTGTTGATATGACCTGACCCTCAAGCTCCTAAGTGCATTGAACGAACACAGCATTTTATCAGAAATTGAAAATAACTGACATCCTTTTTCATGTTCCTGGAAGTGTCCCTGCGCTGCACTTGGTCCTCCTCACCAAGGACAGAAGGGTACTCTCTCAGTCAAGAGGGAGCCACTGAATAAAGAGATACATCAGCATTCTGTCTGCAGACTGGTGCTGTATGAAAGTAAAAGGAGGCAGAAGGTCTGTTTAACCCCTGCCCAGCCCCGGGTTAAGTCTGTCAATCAGGGCACACTGTTCTTCTCTCCCAATTCAAGCCAGCAGCCTGCCAGAAGTCAGGATGTTCCTCTTGTTTAGGAGGGGGGAATATGGGAGAATGAGGGTGTTGCTCCAAGATGCTGCAGTTAGTTGTCTTGCAGAAAACAGGAGAAAGCATCATCAGGTAAAGGTATGGAGAAATTAGCTGTAATTGCCTAATGCCAATGTCAGCCAGAGAGGACTGAAAAGAGAGAGCTATATGTGGAAATAAGTGCCAGTCTAAGACCAGAGGCACATAGAAGCCTTATGTTCCCTTTCCAATAACCTCTGTAAGTGATAGATGAGTCCGAGTCCATTGTTATCGTTAAGGGACTGTCAGCATCCTCATTTTATAAATGCTGTCTGTCAGTTTATAAATATCTCAGCCATTTCAAACAGTGCTAGGATGAATCCTGGCATAGCCAGTGTCAGCCTGAAGCAGTATTACTGTTAAAAAAAAGGTGTCTAAGACACACCAAAAACATGTAAGGATAGCTTCTCCTTTTTCTCCTATCATGAGGTCCAAAACATTCAAATTCACACTTATTTGGCTAGTCGCTACAATATATAAAACCAGTCCTTAGGATTGCAATGCTCTTTGAGAAGAACAAGTATGAAAGCTGCAAGTTTGAAGGCAATTCTCTGCTGTTCAGTAGATAAAACAAAAATGACAGCTATAACACACAGGGAGATCCACAGCAATGAAAATGCAGAGATAAGTATCAGACCCCATTCCTCCTCGGCATTTGCTGCTCTGAACATTCACCGAGATTAGATCCTTTTAGAGAACACCATAAATTGCAACGTGTAGGCACAAGGGGGTGACTTCAGCCTGGAATGAAGGCACAGACAAGTTTCCCAGCTCTTACAAGTTTAAAGTTAAATGGTACTTTTGCAAGGGGTTTTGGCTGAGCATTAGAATGACAAGAGGGCAGAGAATCTGCAGCCTGCCTTGCACTGACTGATAATGGAAAAAGAAAGGGAATAAACTAAAAAGGCCTTCCAGTTCAGTGTCTGCTCTACAGACTGGCATGCACATGTCTATTCTGTTTACTATATCTATTACCTTGTTAGCTGCACAGAAGCATGGTGCTTTTTTTTCCTCCAGTACATTTATAAATGCCCTGTGATGAAGACTTCACCCCCACCTGGAACATTTACAAGTTGAAATTCATGCCCAAGCAGCTTAGGTACCTACTATAACTTAAATTCTTAAAACTGAAGCTCAGACAGCAGTGAAAATGGGAAATACAACACTACACCTCTGACCAGACACACATGTGCATGTTCACACGAGTCCTAATTTGGTCTGCCTCCATGTTAACACTGATAATGATAACAAAAAAAAGTTTCAACAACCAGGACAAGATTCTGGTTTTCACATCTGTAGAACGGATCCTTCATGGTTTTCTTAATTTTTCATTTAAATCAATAATTGGAAAAGTATAAATTTTCAAAGCAATGAGACTTGATAACAGAATTTCATAACATACAGAAAAGCTTTTTATGACATTCTTTAACTTATTAATTACTTGTTGGCTATAAAGGGTAATTTAATGGTGTGGGAAGTCCGCATCACTAGAACAGTAAATTCAGTTTAACATTAAAATACCAAAACCCAGCACAAATAGCAAAGATCTGATGAACAGATGCATTTCGAACAGCAAAAATCTAGTTGTAGCTAACAAAAAATCACCACCACCACCCCCAAAATACAGATGCTAGGAACAAGTCATTTAGGGGAATTTTAAAAAGCTAGTTTCATTTCATCCACATTTTTCAAGAGAGAGAGACAAACAGAGAGACAGAGAGAGAGAGGGAGAGAGAGAGAAAAGCTAATGAGAACAAGCTTTCCATGTTTCCCAGGAAGCAGCCCTGCTTAACAATTCTGTTCTGTGAATTTAAGAGAGTCAGCAGTGGCAAATTTGTTTTTAATATTCAATCTTACAAGCTTTGCAAGCTAGTTGGCCAATGGCTCTTTCTATTCCAATGTTTGTTGGTCCCTTATTTACACACACATTACATCCGGAGAGCCTTTGAATATAATTTCATGTGGATTAAGGGAAGAACATTTGCTTCTGCTAATCAGGACATCTGGTTATTTTTGTAACTCACAGACATCTGCATTAGGCAGTTCGACTTCCCCATTCCTCATAACAAGGTTAGAGCTTAAGAAGCCTCAAGGACCTCTAGTTGAATTTTATTATTTGCATTTCTTCACAGCCAGATCTGTTTTGGAATTTTCTTTCCTAAATAGCACAAACTGATCAGCACCTTCACAGGTATACACATGTTTTTATAGCTAGCACTTTCTATGCATGATTTTATAGCGTACATCTTGTACTCCAAAATTTTATGTAGTTCAAAGCCATCTACATCTTTTTAAGGAACAGAAAGCACACATTCCCAAAAAAGCATGGCTGAAAACATCCAGTTAACACATAATATGGGTATACTTTCAAATATTCAACCAGATCACCTATGTAAGAATGGTGTCAGAACTTGTTCTGAATCTTATTATCTCTGTGCTTTGGTTTGCCTCTTCCTACTGATTTACCCTTGTACATCTGCTCCTCACATTGAACAAAACAATAGTCTTCCCTTTCTATTCTTCAGGGCAATGTTAGTAATTTCTCCCATATTTTAAATTCATGTTAAAATTCCTTTATAACAGTTTCAGCTGGGGTTAAATTTTTCTGCCAGACTGCTGAATTGTGCCACACATACTTCAGGAAGAAGGATTTTGCATGCAACAGAAGCCTTTTGGAAAAGAACTGAATCAATCCAGGCTTGGCTCTCACTTCTTTGTTGCTTTCATTTTGTTACAGTCCTTCCACAAAAATTCATTTTCAACACTCATCCCAGAGTGTAAAAGTACTAAAGTTTGAAATTATACACTTATTCACAGTTCACAGCACTCTTCTCTCCCATGCTCATGAATTGTAGGCTTTATCAGTGATTTTGTATGCTGGAATAAGATGTTTTCTTGATTTCTTTCCCCTACATGTAGGGTGGGGGGGGGACAGCACAAAGTCAACTTTTACAGGCTTGGAATATAAGCCAACATTCAAAATACATGCCAAAAACATATTTCTAGTACTAACAAGAGTTAGCAAGAGCCAACGGATCCAGGGAGAGTTTTAAAAAACTTTTTATTTATTAAAATTCTCTAGATGCAGCTTAACTTTCTTTGTACAATATTTATTACAGCTTCATCTGCATAGGAGCTGCAAGTGGTCTTAGAAACTGATTGTAAAAGTGTCTAGTTTTGCTGCAGATTTCATGTCCCTGATGCCCAAAAGATAGGCTGGAAATGAACCCCCACAGACTGATGTCTGTAGAGCAGGTATTTGTTTATTGCAGCGTGGATGGTGAGGGGGATTTCTCCACCTAACTCACCCACCTTCGTGCAGTTCTGTGCTGTACTTACACAGTAAGTACTGCTTCGTGTCACTGTGTCACCAGAACATCATCACACAGGTGCCAGAACTAACTTACATCGTATGAGCTCATGGTTATTAGACAGTTCTTCTGCACTGCGCTTGGGGAGGTCGGGGGGTCTCTGATGAAGGCTTCCAAAGTCTTCTTCACATCACTTCTTCACAACTTTTCAACTTTGTCTTCGGAGCAAGCTCAGTTACAGTGTTCCTGGTCTGTCTGGTATTAACTGGCCTAAATTCTTTGGTTTGTGGCTAACTGGCTTTGTACTTGCCAATTTTTCATTAGTACTACACTTAGCTGTCTCTAAAACCATCCACCTGGCAAATATTTTTCTTCTTTTTTGTCCATTCAGCATTAATCAACTAGTTAACCATATACGAGCCATTACATTGTATCAAAAGTTATTTATATCACGTTATATAGGTATAAAAGTTATAATTCAGGTTATATGGGTATAAAAAGCTGTTATTCAGATTATATAGGTACCAGGTTATATAGATATATAAAAATTCGTGATTTAGGTTATATTGATATCAGGTTATATAGATATATCAGGTTATATTGATATCTTGTAACTCAAGCTATATAAGCACCTTGTAACTTTGATCTAAGTTATATGGGCATCATCCTTCTTTCAAGCACTATTTTCTAACTTTTAAAACTACTTCTCTCAAAGAACCAATGCCATCTCACTGGACTGACTATAAAACCCCTTCCCGTCTCATCCCTGGTCATCACCTACACTTATTATTATAATTTCCTTTTTCCAAAACCTCCCATTCTGAGCTTTCCTGTCAAACAGACAAAATACCTCAACTTGTCATCACATCCCTTCCTCAGAACCTGTGGCATTCTCACTCTCAAACACCTAAATCAACCACACAATCCTCATCTCGCTGTACTGTTTTATGCTTTATTTGTTGTTTTTTCCTTCCTATTTTTTATTGCAGGAAAGGCGAAAATGAGATACAAAACAAAGGCATGAAGCACAAGTTGTCTGTCCAAAGTAAAAATGACAGCATAGGGCAACAAAACTTGTTACCTTTTTAGGCACAGTTTCTCCCCTAAACAGCTCACTTGTTAAGAAATGGCTATTCAGTGATCTCACTGCAGTGTCAGACTGATGGGAATTCACAGCACACTGTCTACAACACCAAAGGCAGAGGCACCCAGATCTTTTTCTTAGACACTGTGAGCCAGGTGACCCTGCAGCCAAAGCTACTTGGTTCTCAATCTGGAACAGGTTCAAAGTACCTATGGAGTCACCATGGAGCAGTTTGGATGACACAGCTCCACCTCCCCAATGTGCCTCACAGTAGCAATTAGTCCATACAGTCAGGCTTCGGTGCTTTTTCCAGCTTCCAAAGCTATATTTATTACAAGAAGCATCAATCACACCACTGGACTATGAGGCAAATTTAGTTAGCTTCCAATACAGGGTGTGTTTACGTCCATACAGTGCTGTTGAAAAACCTCACTGCAGATATGAAAAAAAAGGTGTGATTGTTCAATCACATTAAGCAAAAAAATTTTATAATCTTCTAATAAAAGAATCTGAAGTTACAGATTAGGTATTGCACATTATAATATTTGGCCAGCTAGCACTGCAGCCTTTGAACAGCTGCCACCCAAGAAACAAACCCTTGGGTTCTCCTGACTTGGCTAGAGCAAATTTAAATGTGGCAACACAACAGCCCCTCCTTCAACATTTAAATTTAACAGCTCACTACTAGATTCTACCACTATAAAATAATTCCAACTCTACAACACCATTTTCTTTAACTAGAACAAGGAGTTACAAAGTATTATTTTAAATTTCATTGCGCTGGGTAAGAAAAAAGAGTTGGACATGCTTTGGAGACCATTGAATAGGGTGAGTAGCCAAGCAACCAAAGAAAGAAAGATAAAGATGTACATAGGTTCTCACCTTCAGGTACCTTGGGGCTGGCAAACATTTTGTTCCTATAGGAAATGATACAGCTCTAGACCACCGCCTATTCAAGATCCAGTAGTTGCAGCTTTTTTGCTACAACATGAATGGCTTATTAAACCTACAGCATATCTGTTTTATTTAACTTCTTGGTGGAAAGGGGCCAGGAAAACAAAATGTACTTAAATGCTGAATTTTTTTTCCAGGCTGAATGCCTTTCATCCAGTAAGACATTCAAAGCAGTGACCCAGCAAATGGATTGAAAAAGCAATCTTCCGTCTCAGTGCCACATTATCATTCCTATTCAGTATTCTCGGTGAGATATCTCAATCAGCTGGATGTGTGTGTAAGTGACAGCGCAGCCCATTGCTGGGTTAATTAAACATTTGACTTTAACACCCTCCCCATCATTAAGCAAATAAAAACAGATAATTCAAACTGCACTTCATCCACGGGGTACACAACATACATGTCAAAATTAAGAGAGTCCAAGGCCCTCGGGGAGTTCTACTCGGGGAGGTAATCAGTTTAAATCTTATCTGGTTTATCAATTATTCTATTGATTAAAGCAGGGTGATTATACAAAACTCCCTCTTGCCACATGGGATACATGTAAGCAGAGCAGGACAACACACAGAGGCTCAAAAACGATTTAAAGAAAATACAGACAGATGAATAACAGTCTATTAGTACAAGCCAGCAATCCATAGCTGAAAAACCTGATACTTCTTCAAAGCTAGTGAATTAAGTCCTTCCAAATTAGAGTACCAATGCTTTTAGCTCATCTGCTCTAAAATCAGATCTGTATGTTGAAAGGACCACATTTCTTCATTTTAAACAAGTAATTTTTTTGCCTGAAATATGTTTTATTGATATGGTCCCAGAACATAACAAAGACACCAAACACCAGTAATTCCAGACTTTTAAAAGGCATCATACTTATCTATCACTGACTGAAAAAGTGGATGGAAAGGGCATTCTCTGTATTTTCACTCTCCCACATACATACATGGCACAGTCAAAAGTAGAATGTTATATTTTAACAATTTAAGTGTGACAGATCAACTCAGACAAAAAAAGAATGTGCTGTCGAGTTGCGGAGGTTTTTTGCTTTTGCAACCCTCCAAAGTGAAATGTTAGCAGTTGTGGGAGCTGCCACTGCCATGTACTCCTCATTTTCAACAAGCTCTCACAGAAAATCCCACCACAGTGGTCCTTATCACAACTCTCTTGCATACAGACACACTACACAAAGCAATTCCAGTTACTTCTCATTTTTCGTTTCCAGCTGAAGACCTTTTTCTCCCCATGTGTCTGTTTGTGTCCTGAGTTTATAATCACAGTCCCACCTCCACCATCTTCCAGTAATATTATGTTTCAAGTTTCATCTTATCCTAAACTGGACTGTACAAGACCTTGCCCTACACACACAAAACAGGAACCTTTTAAAAACCAAACACTGCAGGCTACTGCAAACAACAATTACAATTTATTTCCAAAAGTTCCCTCAAAGCAATAATTAGCAGCAAAAGAAAGCTCAGCTTTAAACCAGGGCTTTTTTTTCAAACAGTATCTCCCACGATCTGCTTCACAATGGTCATACTGGTAGCACAAATTAGTCATCTAATCACATCTCAGCTCTTAACCAGGACACAGGGTATCAACCACAGCAGTGAAAACACCAACAAATCAGAGAGCCCCACCACCTCAGCAGCCAGTGTTGCTGGAGTTGCAGCCACAGGAATTTTAAGCAACAAGGACAGCTAAAAAGCAGGCCTGAGGTGTGTTCTTGCCCTTCACCTTCAGGAGCAGATTACGTGCTGCTCCACATTGGCATTGTGTGTGCATCCAACCATACTTCAGCCTCCTCTTTGTAGATCTCTTTTCTTCTTTGGAAGCAAACTAGAAGCCTGCATTAGCATGCTGTATTTTGCTCTCACCACTAGAAATACTGAGGGTGCTATTTGTAATTGTATTCTTTTAAGAGGTTTGTTCTCTGCAGCTGTTTTCTGCTTGCAGTGTATTTTGTGTAATCAGCACATCATCATAAATACATTGGCTGTTCCCCCGGGGGAAGCTGTCACTGTTTAATTTACAGAACAACCTGGCCAATGTGAATTCTAACACTACAGCACTATGGCAAGAAGTTACCACACTCGGAAAAACAGGTTTCTATGAATTTTTATATCAAGAGCTGGTCCCAGGACAATTTAGTTTCTAGAAATAGATTGATTTTAAAAGCACTTTATACACTGGATGGAACAGATTCTTTCCCATTTACAGCCTCTTAAGGCAGCACCAAATTCACTCTCACATTATTTTAAAGGTGACAATCTCACCACGACCATCTTCACTTCTGACTTTTACCAGAAGAAGGCACTGGATATAAGTGTGTTATCCTACACACTATTTTTGTGTGTGTGTGTTTGGGTTTTTTTTAATGAACAACCACCACAACATCAACGTGTTAAGTTTGTCTTCATTTGCACAAGGGAACGTACTGTGATGCAAGGTCAAATGTTATTACCTACATCAAAGGGTTGCTGCGCAGTTTATTACTCTGAAGATGTGATAGAAGAGCAAGGTATATTTCTGAAAGAGTAGAAGTGCATGCAGCTTTATTGGTTGAATGAAGAGTTGCTTCCTTTGTTCAGAGGATATATGGTTGTATTTTGAGAGAATAAATCACAGGGATTTTTTGTAGAAGGTAGGCAAAAAGTGATGCTTGATCTTGCTATATACAGACACGATTTAGAAAATTCCATGATGGTACCAAGTTATATTGGTAGTCATTTAAGAATTAGACATGAGCCCTAAATAAATATTTGGGTATGATTAATGAGTTACTTGGATATTTCATTCACAATGGCTACTAGAAGCAGTCCACCTGACTACTTACAAAGGGAGACAAGAAGACTGACAACCTGATTTTTTTTTACACTTATACACACATATACACATATATTTAAATAGGGAAATATATAAATAAAATGCTAGAGAGAAACAACTATAAATATAAATAAAATTCGAAAAACAGAATTCGCAAAGTATAAACTTCTTTGGGAGTTCTCAAAAAGCAACAAAAACCTGTTTCATCTATTTAACAAAAAAATCTGCATTTTATCTTGGGGGGGCAGGTGGTTGTTAAATAACTTTAGCAGCAATTTTGCCAATTCTTAGTGGTAATTAGAAGCCCTGTTTAACATCACCAGACACAGGGCAAGTATACAAATATCATAAAACAGAATCATGCATATCACAGAGTATTGGTTATTTATTTTCACAACGAGAGTTTAATTTTACTTAGTTTCCAGAGTATTCTAGCAAATTATTTTTACTTCAAATCTAACAAAACATAAGAAAGCATTAAAGCAAAACAAATACCATCTTGTCTCTGATATGGTTTATGTTTACGAGAATGACCTACCAAACACAGATAAAATGGAGTGAAAATAGCTGAGATTTTACAGAAAAGTGAGTCATCTGTAGAGGAAAGAATACAGGAAAGAGAATATCTGAGTATTTTTACACGCTATGTAAGTAATAGCCAACAGAAAGCAGAGGAAAAAAGAAGAAATCTACCTGACACAGTGTAGCAAAGTACTTCTTCAAGCTATGAATTTTAAGATTTAGCAAGTGCATTTCTACTGAGAGTGTTTGGGTTGATTCCCTGAAATTTTGCATGTGTTCACCTTATTTCAGAGAAGAAGTATTTCATTTTCTTCTCCTTATACAGAATTATTCAGAACTATCTCTGCATATTTCCTAAGAGTGACTGAATTCTAACATTGCTTAAATGTAGATGCGGGTAAGAAAGTATTTAATGACTTCTCCAAATTTGTTGTAAAATTCCATATTTGAATTTTTAAATTAAAATTATTGGTGTTTTCTGTTTGCCAGTCGTGCACAAACAGGTACAACTTGATCTTGTGCCACCGGCTCCCTCCGAAGTCCTCCCTGCCCGTGGAGCCATCAAACCCAAAGCGATAACGGGGCGATTTACAGGGACGAGGATGGATGTAAACGCACTGGACCATCTGTGACTGGTGCGAGGGGCTTGGAGCGCGGTACCCTCAGAGCCTCCCTTCTCCACAGAGAGGGACAAAGAAGTAGGCTTCGGAGCAGCGCGGAAGAGTCGCTGAAATGTTACCGAAGTAGCAAACCCCCGCGGCCGCGGCGCCCGGTGAGCCCCGGGGCTGCAGTTCCGGGCGCGGCCGGGGGAGCGCANCAGCCTGCAACTCCAGAAAAGAGTAATTCAATTAGTGCATTGTGGAGCTCCACAATACCTCCAAGCAGATGTTCGCAATCCTGAGGAACCGGAGCTAGCTTTAAAGATACCTGTATGCCTCCAACGCGGCGCTGCATATGCCGTTTGTCACTACGGCTTTACACACCTTCCTGACTCCTAACGAGGGAGGAAGGAAAACTCGGATGAGTTTTGTTTAATTTTTTAAACCCAACAGTCAAACTGGTGCTGGTGTGCTAGAAACCCTCCCCTCACCTTAGCGGGAAAAGCACATTAGTAGTAACCGGACCATCACTACCGAGGCTGAAGGAGGGGGAGGCCTTGTAGCGCCGATGCAGTTTAAATTAATAACTGTGCTGAACACACTGAGGTGGTATTTCTCAGTGAGAGATACTGTCACACTTCTTGATACTCAGATTAAAGAGCTAATAAAAGCACCTGGAACTTCTGAGGATCAATATGGGTGCAGAACAAATGCCAATTTCTGTTACAAAATGTAATTACTCAATGTAATTAGAAATTAGTGATGTGCTACAAAAAACTACCAAACCCATCCCACTGATCCACAAAGAAAGATTTCTTTCTAGTCCCCTTCATTTCTCGGCCACCTGAAAGGAGGAAAATATCTCTTGCTGTTGCTACTACCCCAGAGCTAAGATCTTGCAGTGCACCCTGGGCAACCCCCTGAGTTGGATGGGCTCCCCAGCACCACCCAGCCTCTGCACAGGTTACACCACCAGCCAGACAACATCACCAGATTTAAAGAGGGATAAATCCTAAATATGTTTAAGAAAGCTCTTCTGTAATCACTGGGCACTTTAAAGAAATCTCCAGCCAGGCTAACCATTACGGTCTTCCTACAGTGAAGCTCCCAAAAGTCTGAGCTACAAATGGGGCTGAAGTCAAACACAAAAATACGATTTCGCTTCATTTCTGCTCCTTCTTTTATCGTCTCTCTTGCCTTTGTAATTGCTCCTGCCAGGTGGTAAAATAAGGAAAAACGGAAAAGACTGCTGCTGAACACCTCCAACAAGAAACTTTGCTGAAAAAACCAGGTGTCACATTGTGGCAGTTCAATATTTCATAGCCAATACAAGGAATGTGCAACAGCACTGCAACTTTAAATCTTTGCCTCCTGTGTCAGTCTATCTCCTCTCATTGTAATGCCAAAGGGAACAGCAATCAGAGTGGAGATGTTCAACGTGATAGAGGTCAGGACACCAGTGGATCAACGTACCAGAAACACGACCTTGTTTATTTTTTTCCCCAGTATTATTGTTTACAGGGTGCTTTGCTCATGTACCTTGTGGTTCTTAGCTAAAAGATGAAATTACAGCCCAGGATGAAGCGCTCAGGCACATATCCAATTTGTGTTTCCATCTCAGAAAACAAAAAGCTTCTGAGGCCCTCGGGCTGCCATTCAAACTTGGAGAGGCTGACATTTTTAACAGCATGAACCAGAGACTGGCAGAGGAATGATCTAATGCATTTCTGACTTGTCAATCAAAGATCTCACCTCTGCTGTCTTGTAAACAGTTGGGGGCCACCTAACTACATTCACAACCAGGGCAGAGCCTGCTGCCAGCCAGGGGGGTGCTGGAGCCACATGCTCTGGCTATTAGTCACCAAAATTAGGATTCTGCTTTAGAGGTGCACTGTAAACAGCCCCCGGGCAGGCTTCACACAGCCAGTGGCAGAGTGAGAGGGGTGAATACAAAGCAGGCTTAGTGTCTCCATGCTGATGGAGTCTATGACTGGACACCCCATATCTTTCCCAATTAGAGACAGAACTATGCACACCAGCAAACACTGACTCCAAAGCCAAACAATTGCCTTCAAATGTATTTCTCACAAACACATTTCTGAGCATGCAGTTTGCCCACCCCAAGACTCTAGCTCTAACCTCCTGTATAAACAGAAATTATGTACTACTGCTCACATTTACACTGTATTTCCAGCAATAAAACGTCAACTTCTAACACAAAAGTGCATGAACAGGCTGAAGGAAATTTAGAGACACAACTGTTTCTACCAATACACTGACAATGCTTCTTTGATAAATATTCCGCTTTGTAACACAAAAAATATAAACATTAGGAAAAAATAATGTAAAAGCAATTTGAAGAATAAGTTCATGCCTATCTCACAGGGACAATAGACTTCCATCACTGCATACCTTTAACATCTTTTGCATTTTCACCTTTCTGCAAAAGTAATCTCAGTCCATAGAGGTCACATCCACACTGCACAGCCTCAAGTGTGCAACACTGCACAGCTTCAAACCCTTTTACTTCAATTTGCCTAGCACAGTACACCCATCCCTTCCTCCCCAGGACAGAGCTTTTAGCCCAGACCGAGGAAGTCTCACACGCATGCTCACTTCTGCAAAACCAAGCAGAAGCTCATCCCCTTCACCTGACAAACCCTGAGGTGTAGTTCTACATGGCCAAGATCTTCAGGTAAAGCAAAATGCAGATTTCTGACATTCTGTAGAGACACTTCTGTATTCAACAAGATACTGCTACCTCCACCATAAAAGTTACTCCTCCTCTTTGATTACTAGAGCCTGTTACAGAAATAAAAGTTTCAGATTTGGCAAAATAAAGCTGACAAGACAACTTCTTTTCCACCTGTGTCTAGACTCCAGACAAGGGTAGTAAAAGCGTGACTCTTGTTCCAGGAAGTTTATAATCTAAACAGGAGCTGGCATTTGTGTTGGCTGTGAATTAGGTAAAAAGGAAGGGGTGGACTGCTCTCTCAGATTATGGTGATACATAACATCTTTGGCAAGACTTTCAAATTCCTCTTCAAGCCTCCTCATTTATACAACAGCCTACAGAAATTAATTCAAGAAAATACTTTGGTCTTCTGCAAACCTGGAAGGATTAATACAATCATTCCCTTGGCAAACTTGATGGGTGTAATTGTAAATTTGAATTTTCAAAGAGCTTCAACTATGAAAAGCAACATAAACATAGCCTTGTGAGCATGCATGGAAAAATATTTTAACAGGGAAAGTAATTACCTTCACATGGAAAATGTTATGAAAACAGACACCTGTTGGCACATCTGGAAACTTCCAAAGCACAAATTTCTAAGAAAAAAGAGTATATTCTGCATAATTTTTTTTTTTTTATTAGGATAATCTACATGCAACCTAATTTTCAGTTGCTTTGCAGATCAACATTACCGTAAAATCTGGCATCCAAGACACTGAAAATGGAATAGCTGGCCATTTTCTCCTGTTAAAATACCCTCTTTGACTTGACCACTTCCCACAGTGCCTTACAGGAGTTCATGTTCCAGTTTGCTGCCATCTTCCACCATGATTGCTATGAAATTGTTACACAGTAGACTATCAGTTGCAAAAATAAGAGATAAATGATCTTTGAGATAAAAGATTTAAAAAAGAACTGTTTCTAGCTCCTTACTCCCCTACTCATGGGTTTAGCCTTAAAGCCTTTCCCACTGCAGGATGATTGCCTAAAAACAGGGCTGAGGAACCAGAAGATCCTGTTTTCACCTGTCTCCAATAATAAAAACACAAAGAAGAAAAATGAATTTACTTGACATATTAACAGAATCATCTCTAAATCAACTACCTGCCAATGCTTCCCATGAGGAGTCAGCAAGACTTTAACTGAGCTACTCAAAAAGAGCATCTTTCCACATTTCTGTCTGAGCATCTGAATGCAGGCATGTAAATAACTAGACAAATTCAGCAGTGACTAAGTAGCCTTCCAGATGGCATCTTCTCTTTTGCCACAAGCAAAGAACATTGATATGCTTCTCCAGTTACTTCAAGCTTGCTACAGAATAAAGAAAGTAACTTAATATGAGAAAATTCACTGGGCTACAAGAAAGTCTTTAATGCTTTCATGAAGATTTGATACAAAAAAAAAACCATTAAAGAATGATGAAATACTGCAACATCACTGCTTCAAGCAGGCTCCAAACCACTCCATTCTGCACTGGAAAATGCAGAAGCCATGCCTCAGAGGGGAGTTTTCTTCAAACCATGCAAGCTAATGAGGATCAATCAGAGCCCATTGAAAAAAAATGGACTGAAATGTGGATGACTCAGTGCTGCAGAAGCTGTTGCTGGCAATGTGGTTTCTCTCTCAACTGGCAGTAAATGTGTTCCTCAACACAGCAGAGTTTAGTGAAGAGTACCAGTTTACCATTTCAGATGGCAAGTAGGACATACTTCCCCAGTTCCCATACTCACTAACACACATGGAAATGTCTCTCAAAATCTGCAGAAATGCAAATGTCAGTCCTACCAGTATCCCAACACAATGACTTGTTGTGCAGCTGACTCATTTGACCCCAAATATCAATGCACTGCATCAGCAGAAGTTACTGTTCATATCTACCATTAGTAAGGACATCTTAAGCTTCAATAAATTAATTTCTCTGTCCCTTTGTAATATATGCCTATTTTAAGTAATCAAAAATAATTCAAGTAGAAAGGAAGAAGTCTCAATTTGAGTTTATAAATTACTTTCCATATACTGCTAAGCTTAAAGAGATTTGAGATACATTCAACAGCCAAAAGCTCAGAAATTAAGCCCATAAGATTTAGTCAAATTATGCAAATCAGGATTAGGAGTCTAAACTCTGCCTTTTATCTCTAGAGTCCTCTTAGACTAACAAAAAGTCGTGTTTCCCCCTCCCCCACAGAAAGCTCCACTAAAAGCTTGGTTCAGCAAAAGAGGCCTGGCAGGACACCTTCCAGAGTCCATCAGTGCTACTGCTGTGTCAGCAAAAAGAGTTGCACCAAAACGATGCAAGACACTTAAGCCTCCTCTGGGACTAAGAGGATTATTTCCACAGCACTAACCTAACTCTGGGAGCAAGAAGTAAAACTTCAAATAATCTTTGCATGCTTTCCTTTAGAGGCGCATAATGAATTTACCCTAAAACAAGCAAAAATTTCAGGAAGATTCTGGCCTATTCTTTTTGTCTGGTTTTGAAAGATGCTGGTAAATAAAACTCTCTGCCACAGGTTAGGCCAGCAGTAGCATAATCTAGCAGCATAAACCCCAAAGTAAATGTTCATGCTACAATAAGCTCAAATAAACATGCTCTCTGCAGAGATACTCCTTAAGTCCCTCAGTCACTGCAGTTTATAAAATACCTCCATTTCCAATGTGAATATAACATCTCTGGAGCCCAGTCTCTGCTGTTATGTCCACATGTCATCAAAAACGCTTGCAATGATCATGAAAGTCTTGTCTAGGTTTCTTGATGCTCACCCAGCACCTGTCTTACTCTCTACCCATGGGAGAATGTCTGCATTTTTTAAAATTCACTGGTCACCCAAAGGGTCTGAACAAACTGGTTTGGCAGAAAACTGACTCATGACAGAGAAAAGCCTGAATCTAACAAATTCAGAGATCAAAGGGGGGAGAAAAAGTTTCCTTTATTTGCCTTTTGACTGACAGCTTACTTGGACAATAATTTTCCGTAGTAAAAATGTCCAGACTCCTGTTAACAAAGCTGAAGTAAAGAATTTCTGGCATCAATTATCATGATGGCAATGAACTCACCCTCTCAGTCCTCTAAGTGGCACACAGAAAATTTAGATAGGAGGGGAATCGCAAATAGCCAGAATAGCCAGATTGGAGACGGTGTGATGGATGCTGTTTGCCAGATATAATTAAGTGGTATCTTTTTGACACAACTTAAAAGCAATGAAAAAGATGATGGTATCAAGCCAACTTAGATAAAATAATTATATCAAGGTAAATGGAAATGCCCCAGCTGCCCTGAATCTACAGAAGATGGGCTAAAATACCAGAGATCAGAATGACAGAGGAGAGGCATAGAGTATGAACCAGAATAAACAGAGGTCAAGCAGGCAAGTAAAGGAGATGCACACGCACACAGATGGAGAGAAAAGGAGTGGGGAGAGACAGAAAGTACCTGGAAAGCTGGGAGTGCGCCAGTCCCTGGGTTATACAGGCATCGCAGCGAGGGCATGCTGTCCGCCAGGCTGGAGCAGCCCAGCCACAGAGATCTGGGCATAGAGCACTGCAGAGAAAGGACAACTATGAGATGGGACTGTATGAGACAGGATGGCACAGATTACAGGAACTTTTAAGGCTTAGCCAAATGGCATCAACACAACTGCCCTTTAAGAGAGCACTAACTGCTGAAGCATCTTTTCCTTGAGAGAAGCTTTACAGATGGCATAGTAGCAAAAAAAAAGGCACTATGGATCAAGAAAGTAAATTTTGATTAATATTCCACAACAATGTGTTGAGTTTTCCCAGTAATAGAAAGTTTCTTTCCAATTAATCAGACCTCTTCTCTATCCACAGCAATGCTCCAGGCAGAACACAAAGCAAGCAATTTTGCAAGGAAAGCAGAAAAGTAAATGACAACTTTAAGTGTAATACTTGCAGGGAAAGAAAAGGTTTGTGTTTTGTCTATAAACGGGATAAAAGGCAAAACCTATGATCCAAGGTGAACAGGAAGTTTGTGGCACTTTATAAGAGTTTCATGTTTCTGCTTGCCTTGTTGTTTGTTAAATAAAATACAATTTTTATAATAAATTGATTCAGTTCCTACAAACAGAAATACAAAAAAGGAGCCGAAGCAGCCAATCAAGGAAAATACTAGCCATTTTGATAGTTAAAGCCATTACCCCTTGAAATAGAGAGCTGCTTATTCATTTTACATCACTACTATTAAATTTAGGGATGCATTATGATAGCAATTGCTTTTACCAGACACAGAGTTTTTGATGCCATAAGCACTACTGCATTTGTCTAATTACTGGCAAGGCAGGAAAAAACAAGTGTATTTTAAATTGGCAGATAGCCATGAAAACTGAAGGATGTGATAGATTAGCTGCTAGAGATTTTAAACCCTCATACTCTTCTTTTTTGCAATCCTGCCCCTGCTTTTTTTTTTTTTTTTTTAAATAGAGGAGGAGGGGACGGGAGAAATTTGAGTGGAAAGGGCAGCTGGAATGGGTATGAAATGACAGCTGCCTTCTGAGCCTCAGTTTCTTCCTGCTCTTGAGAGGGCTAGAAAACCTTGCGCAATCTTGCACTAAATGAGTATGTAAGAGCAACATAACCCATCTCTGAATGAGCAGAAAGGTGATCACCAACATCCATAATCTAGTCCTGTGCAGACAGACACAGAGATTAACCTTGTCTGTCACCACATTCTTCGCTGTACTTTGTTGCAATTTACACTGCTGTTCCAGAAATAGTATTTAAACACTGCTGGGGAATATAACCTATAGAAACATTCTCAATAGAAGTTTATGGTACCTTAAAATACATTACTCACTGCATATTCATTAAAAAAACCCAAACAACTAAACAACTCTTCCCTTTACAAAGATACTGAAACTCAAGAATTTGAGTCCATCATAGCACTACATATCACATGAACGTGCTACTTGTATGTAATGCCCCTCCTGAAGCCAAAAAAATTACAGCCATAGTATTGTAAGAAGCTACAAAAGTGAGCCATACTTCCTTGTCCACCATTCTAACCTCCCAAACACTCCCACATATAAAAAACCTTCCAAATGCCAGCAATCTTTTCTTTAAAATGTAATATGTATCACTACAGCTACTGAAAGCTGTTGTGACAATAACTTTTTAAAAAAAAAATTAATATATTAAATGGACATCCATGGTTAAGCTTTTCACCAATTTTATTTAAATCAATGTTGCTTATTATTCTCCAAGAACGTCACAGTAACAGGAGATTCACTACACGGTGCCTCTGATGTTGCAGAGCAAATTCACTAGGTGAGGATCAGCTGCTTACCATTATCCATCCCAGCATTCATAACACAATACAAAATAAATATGGGATGATTTTTTTTTTTTTCCATACTGAGTTATCCAGGACTTGCAGCTACCATTTATTCCATATTCTCACGCTCTCCCATCTCTTGGGCTGCCTCAAGTTTTCATACAGTGATAATGAACTCAAAGAACTGACTGCCATTAAAACTGACTGACAATATAAAAAAAGAAGTTACTTTAAATATTTGTACTGACTGAAGCATGGAAAGGTACAGAGGCAGGAAAAATGAGGAGCACTCTGTCAGTGGAAAGGCAAGCTTAAGTTGACTCAAGGTTTACGTGAGATTACAGCTCAAGTCAGAGTCATTACAATCGGCAGGTAGGGCACTCTATTGTGCCAGGGAACTTATAGGGCAATGAAATGTCTTCCTCTAAAATTGCCACAATAACAAAGGAAAACATTGAAGGGCTATTCTGCAGAGCTCTCTGTCCAACAGAGGATATCATTCCTCACCCATGCACTCCTGCCACTTAGTATTGTTCCGGAGTTAGGAAGTACAAAGTAAAAAACTACCAATACCTTAGATGATTTCTGAATCTGTTTCAGTATACAGTGATACAGTTCTGCTACCTATCTTAAAAATATAAGCGTGAAGTTGCACAGTGTGGAAGGAAATGTCATTCCCGTACTTGCCTTTTACCTACTGAAGGAAGCAGAGACGGTAAATTACTGTTGCTGACTGAAAGAGGCTTACTCACAAGCCTGAACAAAAGGCCCCAGGTGCTTCAATAGAAACAGCTTGTGTGTAAATCAGATGAGTGACCCACCAGAACAACTTCATTTAGAGCCTGATCTCTGAAAAATCTCAACAGCCTCTATTCCCATGCACTGAGCAAGCCACGTGTCAAACACTCACTTTTGTACTGTCAGCTCCACAAACAAGGGACTGGCCTCAATGTTCATGACTTGAAAGCTGACTGAAAAAATCCTCTCCTGAACTCAAGTCAATCTACATCGATTCATCAAAACAAAGATACAGAAGCACAGTGCCAGGACTAGAGCCAAATGGGAATGCTGGTACTGCTTGCTAAGTACTGGGCCAGGATGCAGCAATCTCTTTCCTAACTCCCAACTGCATTAATACTTCGGATGTCTGCACAACTTTCAGACCCAGAGACGCAAAGCTTTTTATTTAGAAAAGCTAAGCATCTTTAATACACATTGAGTGGCATAAAATAGGGAATTATTTGATGAAAAACCCAATTTCTTTTTCCAATTGATTTTAAAATCCCACTCCCTGAACTCTGAAATGTATTTTCCCACTAAATAAACACAGGGAGTACAGTTTCAAACAAGACCAGCATCCTCCTTGTGACAGAGGCTGGTTCCAACTGCTCCACTGGTGATTAAAATGGGTTTGCCTTACTTTGAATTAAAATAGGCTAGAAGCATTGACAGCCTCTGCCTGAGCTGAGTGGACAGTAACCATTAGCTGAAGGGAAGATGTATTTTAACCTATTCAATTACTCTTGTAATTATATTGCAAGAACATTTTTTGACTACATCAGATGTTCTGCCTCTAATAGTCTACCCTCTCGTCCAATTATCTGATGTCCTAAAGACAAATTTCAATACACACTCAATGGCTAAATTTTTACCAGTGCTAAAAATTGGTTATTTACTTTATTTGCTACTGCATTACAAGATTATACATTACCATTTCAGACTGGGTTTTTCTTATCAAATTTGTTCTCTTCTAGTCCTTCAGCAAATACAATATACTAGGGGTAACTAACACAGTTTTAGTAAATTGTGTTACAGGTCAGAAATATATCACCTTGTCCTGTAAAACTAAGTGGCTCTACACAGGGAAAAATAAAGTTCTTGAACTACCACAGTTCACAACTACAGTGCATAGGTATGAAAGCATGAACTGCCTATACTGAGCTCACTGTAAAACAAGAATGACCAAAAGAAAATCAAACAACAGTTGAAGGATATTTTCTTCATAGTCACTTCAGAGAAATTAATTAGACAGTAGTACAGAATTGCTGCCTCTATTTGTGGCACATTTTAAAATAGTGAGGTATTACCTACTTCCCCTGTATGAACCCTGTACTGAACTTTATGATAACCTGTGCACTTAAAACACCTTTGATTTACAGGCAGCCTAACATATATTTATACATCTTCACAAGCTAGTGACAAAGCCAAAGAGGAAACCAAATTTTCTCCCCAAGGGCTGATGTTTGGTGTGCTGTACATAAGATTAATTTCAGATGCTAACCACATCTATTGCAGTCCTTCCCTACTTCAGAATTGTTTCCCTTCTACTACAGAATTCAGCACCTTACACAGGTGAACTCTAAAGATAAACCAATAACAATTTCTAGCTCTTACAAAAACCAAGATATGAGGGGAAAAGAGGCCACAGAAGTTCTACCAGCCAAACTGGAGCAGATAAAACATACGGGATGCTCTGAAGGGTATTAGAAGTATGTAAACCAGATGTGAGCTTGATATGAGGAGACAGATCACCACTTCAGAAAGCAAAATGGGATGGCTGGCAAGAACAATTCTCCCTCAAAGTCTCTTTTACACTGCTGTTTCCTGCATGCTCTATAAAACCTAATTCTCAGGAAATGTGCCTAAGGAATTTTAATCCTTTATCAAACACACGCTCAGATCTTACTGGGATTCCTAATATTCAGAATTATTTTTATCATACACCACAAAAAATGGGAGAACAAACCTCAATACCATTCAATCTCACTCAGTTCCTCTTATACTTTTTTTGGCCACATACTTAGCTAAGCCAATGCCAAAAATATAACATACATCACTTTCACATTGTGTTCAGTCTGCACTATTCCTGTCACCACAGAGTGCAACACATTGCATGAAACATATCAGATAAGGCAGCTGCTATTTACATTACAAATGTTGGTCTCCTGAAACTTAAGAACAATTCCAGAAATTTACTTCTGGCTAAAAAATTATTTTGGATCCTTTCCCTGGTCCACTTTTCATTCTTTTAGCCTCTCACATACACATAAAAATGAAAAGGTATCTCTTATTTTTCCCTCTACTGTTTGGAGAGGTGTTTTCTAAT
>VYZP01027523.1:295-15494 GCA_013400635.1 Hypocryptadius cinnamomeus
TGAAACACATCCTGAAAACAAATACTCTTATAATTCTAACATTAAGTTGTGTTCAAATGAAACAAAAGGAAAATAATTAGGCGATCACTTCATATGTCTCTTGTTATCATCATTTTAGTGTTGTACAAAAATTCTTTGCAATTAGAGCTTATCAAAAGGCTCTGCCAAATCAAAAGAAAACACTATTTTGTATTGTATGCTACAGAAAAGTAATGAAGGAAAATTAATTCTTTCTTTATCTCATTTGCACTGGAGCATATAGCAAAGGCCTGCTTGCTGGGTATTCTTTGCTCTGCAAACCTAAGGGAAGAGATCACAAAACTAGGGAGATGATAAAAGAGAAATATAGACTGAATACTTGGAAACTGCATAGACACACGTTCCCATTTGCAGCATGCATCCCTTTTTTTTTTCCTAGCACTATATTTTATATCACTATAAAATCCTGAAAGATGCCTTGCAGACATACAGTCCAAAATATTTCATTTTGTGATGTCAGAATTACATTGTTGCTGTTAAAAGTCACAAACACCTACCTTTACTCACCTTCAGGTTATAAATGACAAGATAACACTCAGGGGATGGGAAGACTCTTTTCTCCATTTTGTTTTTTCCATTGTTCTTTTGCTTGATTCCTTCCTACCATTAAAATCAGTTCTTTCCATCTTTGAATAAAAACTCTACTGAACTCCTCCATGCCAAATGATACCATGAACTCCTACTTACCTCCCTACTTGACATCAAATTTCCTCCCTCAAAACTCACTAAACATACTATTTCCAAGCATTGCCACAAATTCCTTTTCTCCAACTCAGTTTAAGGCAGTAGTTCACACATATAGGACCTATAAAAATGTGGCCATTTAACAACATTATAAAGAAAGAGAAAAGGCCAAGAGGGTTGTGCTGATCATTCATCAGTTGTGCCAAGTGTCACTGTCTTACAACCTATATTTGGCAGACTATCATTCCTGTCTGCATCTCCTGACAAAGTTTCATGTATTAAAAAGCAGTGTAGGTAGAAATGTACATCAAGTTCTTTTTAGTAACAAAAAAATTAAAAAAAAAAAAAAAAGTGCATTGGGGTTAAAGCCAGTATATTGTAATTCTGGATTTTATGTTTTTCTAATTTCACATCTTACACTAAGAAGTTAGAATATAACTTTGTAGTACAGAATTCTTTAATATAAGTAATCTCTATCCTGCAGCCAGGCCACCCTCAACTCCCCCTTTTAAAAAAAAACCCCTAGTTGTCAGATTTCACAGAACTACTGGAAATAGAACTGGGATTGAATATCAGGCAGTCTACGTGAAAATAAGCAGCCAAGTCTACCAACCAGAAAGCTTTTTTGGCATTCACATAAACAACTTGCATNCCAAACAAATCTTTAAAATCCTGATATCCCTCACTGCACTTTTATCTCAAACAGTTTTGCCATCTATGGTGCATTTAGTCACCTTCTGAAAGCTGCTTCACATAAATTCAAGCCCCTGGTTTAGTTCCACATTTCCTTTATCTTTTCCTGGTCATTCCTACATGACTCCAAATTTAGCAGCACCTTTAGCACATAAACAGCACCCATGTTTCCCTGTGCTTCTGCTGATCCTCCCCCCACAGTCACGCTCTGAACAAAATGGTTTGAGCTCTATCTCCTCATTTCTGTGATACAACAAAAAACAAGGACACAGAAATTCACTGTCTACATGCATGCCTAAACTCCATGATCTTCTTCTCTAAATTATCATCATCCTAAATTATGGGACTGTGGAAAATCAGGTGCTGTATTTCATCTTGTTGTAATTTCTGTGTAATGGTGCTGTCCAGGGTACTGCTCTGCTCAAAATCTCACATTCCACTTACCTAGGTAAACCAGATGTATTGTAGCTGCTTACTTTTGCTGGGCAAACACAACGTTTTTTAAAGTACCATTATATTGTTGGAACTGAGCCACTCATAAGCATTTATGCTTTTATACCAGCGTGATATCATGAACATAACCAACATAGTTCTGTGTCATATTAATTTCTAAATAAATCTTATCACAGCTTACTTATAATTAGGATATATTTCCATCACCTGATATCTTTAGACTATGACTGGATAGTTGATATATATGTTATAGGCATATCAGAACTTACAACTTTACTATGGAAACAACTGGTTTAAGTTATTTGGGCTAAACTACGGAATACAAGATGAACTCATATGTACTTTTGTCTTTAAATTCTCTGGATTTCTAAGAAATTATTTCTGCATGCAAACATTGCTTAAGAGAGACAAGTATGACAAGTATATTTGCTAGCAGCAAAGAAAGAAATAAATAAAGTCACCATCATGTCACTTTTATTTTTTTCAGTACATGATTCTGCTGCATTTCTATTTTTTTAATCACCATGCTTCTACATTTGGGGAGGAAAAATGCTGTGAGAACTCAGATGTAACTTCAGATTGGTATTACATTCCTATGAAGAACACTTTCATTTTGTAGCCAGATCAAATGCTTCATCAAATTTTTCAGACCACTGTTTTTCACCAAGTCATCAACCACCACAGACTTTCAGCTGAACATCATATTAGGATCTAAAATACAAATCTGCAAATGATACAAAATTGGAAGGTTGAGTGAAACACCAGATGATCGTGCTGCCTTTCAGCAAAACCCAGCAATCTGGAGAAATGGGTCAACAGCACTCTCATGTTGTTCAACAAGGGGAAATACCAAGTACTGTACCCTAGGGAATAACACCCTGCACCGGTACATGCTGGAGGTTAACAAGCTGGAAAGCGGCTTGGCGTGAAAAGACCTGGTGGTGCTGTTGGACAACAAATTGGCCATCAGCCAGCAGCGCACCCCTGTGGCAATGAAAGTCTACAGTATTTGGGGCTGCATTAGAAAAGCATAACCAGCAAGTCAAGGGATACGCTCCTTCCACTCTCGTCAGCTCTGGCTGAGACCAGCTCTGTGCAGAATCCACTTCAGACTCTGGTGTTCAGACCAGGTAGGCATGGACTTGTCTCAGAAAAAACAATCGTGGGCTTCTTGGAATAAGTCCAGATCCATAATGGTGAGGAAGCAATAAGAATGCCGATCATATAAAGGTAGACAGAGAGTTAGGACTGTTAACTTGGAGGTGTAAAGTATGAGAGGGATTTTATCATCGTGTAGAAGTACCTCTTATGGGGGGAATGGAGAAGATGCAATCAGACTCTTCTCAGAGGTACCCATTGAATGCACAAGAGGGAAAGGGCATAAATCAAACCAAGAAATTCCATTTCTGCAAGAGCAAAACACTTTTTTTTTTCCTGTTGTTTTCTTTGTTTATTTGTTTGGGTTTGGTTTGCTGTGGTGAAGATAGTGAAACAGTGGAGTGGGTTGCCTGAAGAGATAGTGAGTCTCTGTGAAGATATTCAAAACTCAACTAGACAATATCTTGAACAACCTACTCTAGAAGACTCTACTTTGAGCAGAGGATTGGACTAAATAATCTACAGAGGTTCCTTCCAACCTCAGTTATTCTGTGAAAACAAACGGAAAGTCATTTCTCAGGTAGCAATCAGAGAGAGTCTCTGGAAGCCAAAGGGCTTGATTTCTTCCTTCTCCACATGAGTTTTCTTATCTAATGCAAGCATGCAATAATAGAAACAAAACCACATAACTTATCACCCAACCCCCTAAAAAGAAAGCTATGTGGGACAGGTGCATCATATTGTTTTGTATAGCAGAACGTGATCAGATATTTTGGTAATAAGTGTGGCATAAAAATCTGCCTCAACCAGAGTTTAATCCCTTGCACTTAATTCTATTTGATTTTAAATATAAAGATGGAGATAAGAAAAATACCTATAAATACTTTAGGTTACTAAATGTATTTATTATTAAAATGCCATCAGATTTTGCTTCATGCCTTTATAAAAATTGGGCTGTGTCAATACAAAGACTAGGTATCCCAAATGCAAACACCTACTTTGAAGTCTTGACAAAAGGGTGCTTTTACTGATGAGGATTTGTTAAGAGAAGCTGAAGAGAACTCTTCAAACAAATGCTTCCAGAAAAAAATGAGCCATTTCCTTTTATGAGCATTGCAGAATGCTCATTGCACACTCTCATATCCTGGATTATGTATCCAGGTCTAATAATCAATCAAACTGCTGTACTCAAGCCTGTAATCTGCAATTTCAAGAATTGTTTTGTTTTGGCTTTTTTTCTGAAAGTGGTTCAGACTTCACTTGTGAAAGAATAACACTGCCTGTAGGATGCATTAATATCTTGATTTTCCATGTATTTGCTTACTACTACATATCTAAGCTAGGTATAGGAAAAACAAGTGTAGATAGACTAGATATGTTTATCAAGATATGATAATCAAAACTTTCATGAGTTTACTGGAAGTGCAGTGATACATGTCTAAGTATTCCTGGTGCATATAAATAAAGCAAACAATAACGGGCACAATGCAAAACAACAGGAAACAGTACACATGAAAACATTTATGGCTTACTCAAAATAATACAGTATCAAAAATCTGTATAAACACCAAGCTTGAAAGAATGTTTAATCCTCTGTTTCTCTTTTCTATAACATGAAAAATAAAACCAGAATTTAAAGACCAATATATGTGACCTTAATGGAAAAAATATGTCTGTTATAAGGTTTTATTATTATTTATTTTTTAAATATATTCCTTTAAAGATTTACCAGTACAGTCATCTTCAGAGGATATTTTAATGAAAGAGTTTTGAATGAGAGAGAAAATATATACATCTTAATTTTTATTTCAGTAATCATCCAGTGTTATTTTAAATGAAAGCAGTTGACTATATTTTATTCACAGGGACTGATTTCAGGAGGAGAGGGGGAAACCAGAGAGGAAAATATAATTACACTTCTCTAAGTTCAGCATACAAAATATCTTCTATGTAATTGAAGTGGCAAAGTAAATCGCTACACAGTTAATTGTGCAGATGTTCAAAATATTATAAATTTTAATTTTACCAAGATATTAAAAAACCCAAAACAAGAGGACATTGTATTTCTCTTTTGTTTACAGGCAGTTCCAAAGCAATTTTACTTCTTCCTGCTTGCACTTTAATGAAACTAAGCCTTGTGAAAGTCTGGGATTTATTTTGATGGGACAATTTGTGCTTCCTTCACATCATGCATGTCATAATGGTAGTTTTCTTATCTAGGTCTCATTGCTTTGCATATATTTACTCAAAGCATTATCATCTTATCTATTTGACCTTTATTAAAACTATTGTGGGGTAAGTTTTACCAGCCTGTCAGAGTGCTTTAGGAAAGATTGATTTTTTGCCATGTTCATCACTTGTCCCTCGATATTTCTAGTCCATTGCATTGAAATAGATTTATGAGCATTATCCCTGTTTCGTTTTAGCATCTCTGTTGTAGGCTAGTTGTGGATGCTGAGACATGCCCATTTCTTTTGGTACACATCAATGGATAAATTTTTGATTCTTCAAATGCCTTCTGTTGTAATAATATCCCTTCAAAATTGAAATTGCTTTAGTCCTGAAATAGGAAATATTTTGTTCACTAAGCTAACTTGATTGCAGTCTTCCTCCCTTTCATTATCAATACAAAGAAAAGCTGTACTTTACAACTTTTATCACCTGACCTCTTCATTGCTACACTCCCTATTTTGATTATAACACATAACATGTGATAGTATATAAGCTAAATAAATTAGGATTTTGATGTTTAGCTAGTGTAATAAATGTTCTAGAAACACTTCAGAGGGATCATATTTAAACCGATCAAAACATATATGTGTCCAATAGCAAGTTTAGGAAGATGGGAATTTATTTTTATCTTGTATTTCTACATTTACTTTTACTAATTCCCTCTCACTCTCAAAATACTTTCTATATTCTGCCTCAGTGTGCTGACAGAGCTTCTGGACAGACTTTTGCTATTCTAGAACCTGTGTGGCATCTATGATCATTAGGAAGGCTAATAGGTTTAGCCATCACCTGTTTTGCATTTAAGCCTTCCTGATCTTTCTGCCCCTGTGTTTTCCTGGCTGATCGCCACGCTCTTGTTCTGCTGCCTTGCTTCTGCTCACAAGAGCTGGGGAAGCTGATTAGGGGCCGATTCTGCTGGAAAAAAACCCCAACTGTGCTCTGTTCTCTGTGTTATCCTGTTGCCTCAGCTCCCTGATACAGCCAATAAAGAGTCTGCCTTGGCACTATGAAAAGAAGTGGGAAGCGGGCAGGGAGCAGTAATGGGACAGTCAGCCAGGAACTGTGGGTTTTGGCAGAGTGCTGTGTAAATGCAAGTCAGGTGGCATTTTTGAGATTGGTTACTATGGAAACCAAAGAAGTGTTAGTTTCCTAAAGTTTTATCACTTGGAGTTATGCATTTATACCTCCACCAATATCTCCCTCCTCATCTTTGTGGAGGAAAGCAAGCACCATTAAAAATAGATTTACTGAATGTAACAGTGAATCAATTCTGAACATGGCTGTTTGCAGAGTTCCCACTCAGACACAGACTGTAAATTGTTTCTCTGAAGAATACATTAGTGTTTTGTGACTAATAGGCTATTTAAATTTTAACTTATACTGGAGGAGTCACAGCAATGAATTCTTGTGCCTAATGTACTTGGTTGTAGATATAACCAGGCTTAAACCTGTAGTCACATATCAATTCTTCCTCAAACTGTACACTCCTCATCCTCAGCTCTGGTGAGTAAATATGGCTGTTCTCAGCACCCCTGAGCCATGCCTGGGCTACCAGACTGCCAGCCCACAGCCCACCCATGCCGCCTCCATGCTCATGGGGTCAGGAGTATACAGGGCCAGGGCTTGATGGCACTGGCAGTGCATGGCAGGAGGGACTGTTCTCTCCCTGGGGTGAGCCAGGGCTGTGTGGTGGCCTCAGAGGCACCTGCCCTGCTGAAGGGATGTGCAGAAGTAAGCATGAGCCATCCCAGGGCTGAGGAGGAAGAACCTTCTGACACCAGAAGATTCCGGTGTGCTGGTGCCTTGGGGCAGCTACACCTGCCTGCCCCTGGTGGGGACCAGGGAATGGATCCCTGTGAGGGTGAGCATCCTGCCAGGGGAGAGGGGAAGCAATTGAAGGGTGGACAAATACAATCTATATTCAGTATTTAATGAGACTTTTCTCATTCGTTAGATAACTTGGACTTTTAGGTTGCTGAAGGATTCATTGGACTGATACAATATTTTAGCGCTCTCTCCAGATATATGTACACAGATGTGTAAATACATGTGTATGTACTTTATGTACACAAAGGCATATATTAATGATATACATGTGATTTTTTTCCTTTATCCTATTTAAAGGCTCTTTCATTCAACAGAACTTCTAATTCTAGCCAGATTGTCATTTTGTACCCAGAAACCCCATGAAGTCCTCACTCCTGAAGGCCTTCTAGGGCTTGAGACACATGAGAGAAAAATGTCAGAGTTGCCACACTCCAGTTTTGGTTTTAATTGATTTAGTCACAGGGAAGAATACATCCTTGTAAATGTAGTCTTAACAGTACAGCAAGAAATAATAAAAATCATCTATACATGTGCATACCCTACCTGCATCCTAACCCTTAGGAACAGATGCTTTATGGGTGTTAGTCCTTTCTTGCTCACCATATGTTCAATTTCATAGGAAGAAACTCTTGTTGCCTGTGCCACAAGAGAGACACAACACACTCCAAGCGTCTGGATGACTTGGAAACTAAAATTCTGCATTGTGCTGGAGTGTGTTGTCTCAGGTCAGCCTAAACACACAAAAAACTGAATGTATCTAATAGAATAGATATTGTCTCAGTCCTTCTAAATATTTTAAAAATGTATCTGATTATCAAAAGATTATTTTGCTATGTGTATTATTGTAAATAATTCTCTCAGGCTGTGTCTGTGCAGGAAGAAGTCCAAGAAGAAATCCCTGGAGTCTACATAAAATTCCAACCCTGCTTCTCATTGCCCCCTGCTTTTG
Organism: Hypocryptadius cinnamomeus; assembly: GCA_013400635.1. Classification (NCBI taxonomy): domain Eukaryota; kingdom Metazoa; phylum Chordata; class Aves; order Passeriformes; family Zosteropidae; genus Hypocryptadius; species Hypocryptadius cinnamomeus. The sequence goes on from VYZP01027523.1 coordinate 8,271, forward strand.
TAGGGGTCATCACCACTCTGAATTTTCCACACCTCCTCTGAATCTCATGGGGAAGACCTACAGCCTTAGAAAAATTATTTACTTTTTTGCTATTTCTATTGCAAGGGCTTGAGGTTCTTATAGAGTATTGTCCTGGCATCATTATGTTAAATAGCATTTAGGAGTTGTATGACATGTATTCTGTCCCTTGGAACTTGGTGTGAGAAGGTTTTAAGGGGCTATAAAACCTGCTGAGAGTATTGGAGAAGTGTAACAGCACAGAGCTAAACATGGCGTGGCTATATTCATGTTATCTATAGGGAGCAATACCTGGAGCAGAATGTCCCCCAAAACCATGATTAGATTTTTCTTGCAAGGGACTATTTGGTTAGTTCTGAAAGACAACTTTGAGAAAATACACATGCAGATTCATAATAAGCACACCAAGACAATCTGGGAAGGTAAATTATCAGGAAAAAAATTACCACAAGTTAAGAATATAGACTTTCATTTCCCAAGCTGACAGACTAAAAGACAGAAAAAATAGCTGCCTGAGTCCTGAGCACCAAAACTGTAGTCTTTCATTATAAATTATGAAGAATTAAAGGCCTGAAGTAGGAGATAACATGTAGATGCAGAGACCACTGAAAGTGTGACGAGAAGAAAAAATATATATTAAACTAGATTATTATATTTTTCAGACATGATAAAATTAAATTGTAGAAATCCCTGTTAGTAATATAGCATTGCATATTTCCTGTTGCTTATGCACTCCAATAGAAGGGATTTCTGAAAACACTGATGTAATTTGGTTTAAACATTGCATACAAAGGTAACTACAAAGATAATTGGTTTTAAACCCCCAACCTAGTAATACATTAAGTAGTACTATGGAGTAGCTGTAGTATGTGAAACTATAGTTGTAGTTATATGCACCTTTAGAGCAAGTCTTTAAATGTATTTTTAGAATTGTTTTATTTTTAATTAATATAATAAACCTGTCACAGTCATTTTAAATTAAATGTTCTCATGACACATTCAACTTAAACTGTGTTGGAAGGAAAGGGTATTAAGAGGAAAACTTGTAACTATTGTGAACATCTAATTTAACTTGTATTGAGAGTTGTTTTCTACTCATTTTTTGCTGCAACAGGAATGAGAGGCAAATTAATTGTTTTGTCACTTTATTGTGAAATTAGATACACTCATACTTGATACCTTAATCACAAATTAGATAAGTTTTTCTATTATTTGAAGTGGCCATATTCTATTACTCTGTGGATGTATATTCAAAAGAGCAGAGGTAAAAAAATAACAAAATTCAACATATTAAGGTGCACCTGATAGAAATTTAGAGAGTGGAGGGCATTACAATCTCTTCGCTATACAATTAAGAAAACTCTGGTATTGTGAGACTCCACAAATTAAACTATTACTGCAAGATATTCCATATTTGAACATACTGACTCAGTTGCCTTATAAAAAGGAAGACGACAACAGCAATCACCAAAATAAAGTAAATAAATACCTTAAACAGAAAAACACAGCTGGTCTTTGAAAATATGGTCTGAATTTTTCAGGGCTGCAGTCTCGATCCTCAGAAGTTTTCTTTTCACCGTGTGTTTAATTAACACTGTAGTCATGGAAACTTCAAGCACCTGTAGTTGTTCCTCAGAACCAGGTTTAATAGCTTGTAAAAGGCATGTCATGATTTTTAATTTCTAATCTGCTCTGAATTTCACCAACATTCTTCATGGCTAAGGTGTGTTCCTGCCTCCTCTTTGCTCTGCAGCCCATGACCTGTGAAACTGGTGTTCAGAGCAACAGCTGCTTCAGGCTTCCTTGGAGCAAATCCCTGCCAATCCTAACTTCTGATTCCACAGCATGTAAACTCCACATTACTAGGTCACAGGATTCTTCCATTCCTTTTTCATTCACTACTGTGGCATCAGTGCCCCCTTTCTCTCTTACCTGGAAAATTATTTCTTATCTGTTTTCATTTTCCAAATGTTTTTTGTAATTTTGCAAGAATATACAGTACACTGATGGTCATAGAGCACCACAAAAAACAGCTTTATTGTTTAAATGTTGGAGGATCTTACCGTGGAGTTTTAAATAGTAAAGAAGGGAAGAGAAGTTGTTCAGACCTTCTTTCAGTATATCCTTTCTTGTAGAAATGCAAAGGGGGAAATACACAGATTCCAAGCTACTTAGTGAAAGATGTGTGCTTGGCTGACAGACATTCCCTTCAAGAGTAAAAAAGATAAGCCAGAAGATATTAATGTACTTGTAAGCAGTGCTGGTATTGGAGACATCTCCTTTACAAAGTGAAATGGCCTAATTAAAGGAACTCCAGTTGGCATTAAGTTAGAGGTAAGTTTCTTCCAGATTGGTTACATCAGATAGAGCTACTATTTGTCAGCTGAGAAAGGAGGAGTGGATGGCCTTCGTGCTGGTAAGGGAGCATGGGGTTCCCAGTGGAGATCTCTGTAGTTTTACTAGACTGTGAAGATAGCTCTCAAAAGACCTTTGTGGTTTGGGTTTAGAATTCTATGCCTTTTCACAGAGGGAGGAAAAACTAGTCCCTTTACTCCTTAAATCTATGATCTCAATAAACAACTTCAGAATATTATATGTTACAGGAAGCTTATACTTTTCTTCCTTGAGACTTCCTTGCTTTTCGGTTTTTCTACAAGTATCCAGCTTAGTTTGATGCAAAAGCACTATCTGCCTTGTATCACAAATCACACATTATTCTCAAGCTCCTGCATGGTTATTTTTCTTAAGAGAAAACATGCTGTTAGTTTTGTTCAAGGAACAGTTGCTAAATGATTATTATTTCCTACAGATTATATAATCTCTTAACAGTAAATTGCTTCTTCACAAGTTAATAAAATGCAAAAGAAGGCATCCAAGTTCCATTTAAAATAAACGGTGAATCTATTAAAATCTAAAAAGTCTTTAAAAAGTATCTGTAGTCTCATCTGTCAAAAAGGATGGTGCATAATATTGTGGAAAAGCTGATGGGGTTTTTTCCCCAATCTGTACATCCATAAGGTTCTATGAATGCTTTAAGACAGCATAATTCAGCACTGCAGCTGGAGGGAGTAGAAGCACCATGAACTCTAAAGGGCACTCAATCCACTGATAAGTTTTAGCCCTGCCACAAAGGTTTGCTGCACTTGAAATCTTAATATGATGCAAAATGGCATGGACTAATTGGAGCATCATTCCTTTCAGTGGAAATTGATGCTTTATCATCAACTTTATCATCATGCTTGTAAAATTCTTAGAAATGTTGTGATCCTAAAAACAACCTCTTCATATTGATTAAATTTGAATCAAAGCTACATCCTCTAAATTCTTTAACTTAAAAAAAGCATAACTTCCTTCTCTAAGAAGTTTATCTTTCCACAAAACTTCGATGCTGATTGGTAATTATAGAGTCTTCCTTGTTTTTTTCTATGAAACTATTCACTTCTTCATGGCAAACTGAGAATCTGTGTTGGGGGATCACTGGTGTGTTTGTAGGTGTGGAAAAAATATCCTTATAATGAAGTGATTTTTAGAGATCAGGTGTTGGGATAATGAACTGCGTTTCTTATAGAAATTTAAAATGCTTTTTCTATTTATGAGTTATTTCAGTTGTACTAGAGACTCAGGGACAGTACGTAGAAAGAACAAGGCACACCAGTATAATTGAAAACAAGTGAGAAGAGCAGTGTGGAGATGAGCTACAGGAGAAACATTCCCCAATGCACACAGTGCCTGCAGTTGAGTCACAAATGCTCAGATGGCTCTGACTCTCACGCTGCATTTTTATATGTATAGTGTCAAGTCCTTGCAGATATGAAAGTCAGTGGCTGATTTCTCTCATTGTGGTACCAATCCAAGTCAGATATACTGATTTTCATGCAATTTCTTCATACTCAGAACACTCAGACTAGAAGTTAGATTCTTGCATAAAAATGCAGAATAACTTGATTATTGCTCAAGATTTTAATTTTACTTCCTTTTCACTTCTGAAGGTGGCAGACATGTAAAAGCAGGAGGAGGGAAAGATTGGTTTTACTTTAAAATGTAGTTAGAAAATGCCATATAGGCTAAAATAGCTCAAAAATATGAACTCCACAGCTCTGCTAATGCCCCTGTTAAGTCAATACTTTTTGAGATGTTAAGTCAATATGCTTTGAGATTAGTGGGTAATAAATAAGTTATGAAACTATTTCCCACAGGAATTCTTTGCACTTTTCCATATAGCTTTTTTGTACAGGTGGTCACAGATGGAACTGTCTAAGACGAGTGGTCTGTGCCGGACCGATTCACAGGTTTGTGTGGATCAAAGGCAGTTTTCCAAGTTAATGACACAATATAATATACTATGCAATTCCCACCCCACAAGAAACTTCAGTCTCACTTCTGAGCACTGGTGACTTATGTCCTTGGAACCCCCCCAGTTCAGTTTCTTGGAGGTAAACTCAAGGCTGCTTTTTCACAGTTTCAGAAAATTTCCAGCAAATCTATAAGCAAACAAATGAAAAGCAACTTTGTATAGACATTTCTCTGCCCACGAGGCCATTTCTTCTTCCTAACGTCAATCCATTTGTGCTGATTAATAGCTCAAAGTTCTTTTTTACTAAGCAAAAATTAATTCCTTCTGAGGGAGGCAGATCATATTCAGCCTCCCACAATGTCATATTCAATAGGGGACAGCTATAAGCTAGCAGAAGGTAATTATGTTACTCCCTTTAAAGTGGGAGTCTTTCTCTAAAAATTGAAACAATGGTTGTGCAGAGCAGAACATCTCTAGCTGATGGTGAATGTATATAGACTCATTGTCCTGTAAAAATACACCTCTGTACAAAGAGCTCCTTCAGTTCCCTTAAGCATATGTAAGAGTTTTTGGTGGAGACTTTGTGCTTACCCTCAGCAGATCCCCTAATAGTTCTGAGTAATGTTGCCTTTAAAGGCTTGCATTTAGGTGGGGAAGTTGTACTGGATTATAAGAACAAGATTATATCTATGAAGTAGGAGGCAGTAGCACTAGCATGGAACTGAATGGTGGAGCTGTGTCTAATAAGGGATAAATACAGTTTTGCTAAGCACTGTCATACAGTCACTCAGGCTGCTCAGTGGAAATGTTTTTAGAGTCCAAACTGCAGGAACACAGGAGAGATTGACTGTAGATGGCAGACTCCTGTGATAAGCTGGGAAGCAAATAAAAACATGGACAAATATCAGAGGCTATGTTTTATTTGCAGGTGAAGATTCTGCTTCCTACTGCCCAGTGGTTCTGTTGGTCTAGACACAACAAGACAGGGAAATAGAAAAGCTATGTGGAAAAAAAAGTCCAGTCAAAGAAAAAAGCACTAATGCTTCCTTAACTTAAAAAAGTATGCTTGTGTGTATGTATAGATTAGAGTACTTGAGGGGCACAGTGACTTGACCCAAAAATAAAGAAGATGAGCACAGAACATGGCTGGAAGTTATTTCATGTTTTGGTCTGAGAGATAAATGCAACCACAAAAAAACAGAAGACAGTAGAATTTGTATCTGGCTTTTATTACAGATTTAAATTCTTTAACTATAAGGTTGCTGAGATGTCTTTATAATCCCCAGATAAAAGGTAATGCTTGCCAGGTATCCATAAGGAAGAGAGAGATATGGGAAGTTTAGAAGTTCTAGAATATTATTGCTAGAATTTCACCCACTTTATATCTGAGGTCTGTGATGTTTTCCACTTAATTTCAGGTAATATATGACAGAATTGCGAACCTGCTATTTTCTATGAATAATCGTCTCTGTAAATAGGAGCAAATTGTTTCTTTTAAACGTACTCCTTTCTTGCATTATCTTAATTTATATAGGATTCAATTTATAGAAGTATATAAATGAAAGAAACACATCATGAAAGATGAGAATTTTTTCTTATATAGAAACAAGGAAATGGACTGTACAGGACATTCCAAAGTGATCTGAATAAATCACCATTGCACATAACTTTGGTGGAGGGAAAAAATAAGAAAATTACTTGTTTTTCCTTAAACAGTGACCATTATTATCAGAATAATTCAGGCCACATTGTCACTTGGGAAAAAAACACATCATCTGTGGGAGAAAATCCCACCTGCTCAGAGCAGGTCTAACACACAGAGGAGTGGTAGGACCATGTGTTTAATCAAACTGTACTTCAGGTAATACAACTACATAGAAGGTCAGCTGCTACTACAGTAGTGTGAAATCAAGTCACGAGCACTATGCACTGGCAAAGCTTTGTAACTATAGATGTGTTACAGCAGAAACAATATGTCAAAATGCTGTTTGCTATTTTAAGACTGGGTGTATTTAACTAATTCCTGTATTTAACATCTGAGTCCCAGCTGTGCACAGCAAGTCTTTATACCATCAAATGAATAGATTTTGACAAGTTCTATCTTGCCTGTACCACAGAATGCACAGAATGATCATGGAATGATGCAACTTGACTTGTACTTGGTATTATATTGGTTCTGATCTGGATAGCCCACAGAGCATTTGAGGGATACATGAAAATAAGATTTAAAAATGATTGCATTCCAGGTTGTTAAATTCATGAGGGATCAAAGGCTAATCCTGCCTTTAGCTGCTTAGAGTACAACCGAGATCCAAATGTCAAATGTCCTCACAGAGTAGCAGTATGTCTTTCACATTTGCAAAAATTCTAGCTTGTATGTTCCATTATTTAAGCCATACTTCTTATAAGTGGCAATTCTTGATAACAAAAAGCCTGTGGTAAAACTTTCATGTACAAATGAATCCCATTAATAAGGAAGCTGCCTATTTGGCTTGACAAGATGAGACATGTACTGTGCAAGATCTGTTTCCCACATGGTAAGCTTTATCACATAGTCTGGCTCTAAGCAGTTGCATTATTTTCTATGTCACTAAAATTAAATAAAAATGTTAAGAAAAGCTGCCAACTGTGAAAACAAATCCAAATAAAAAATTAAACACCCAAACATGATTTACTGTTTCATGTAGCACAACATTATTAGAACAATGAGAAAGCAGTCTGTCTGATTATTTATTTTTTACTATGAACATACATAGTGTAATTCATCAGTAAGAGTAGTCAACTTTCTTCTTTTGCATGTCCTCCACAAAACGCCTACCAGAAAAATGAAACCACATAAACACTTAAAGAACCTGAGGAATCAGAAAAATTGAATTTATTTTAAGTCAGTTGCATTGTCATCAGTGTTTCCT
>VYZP01027528.1:346-11201 GCA_013400635.1 Hypocryptadius cinnamomeus
GTGACTTAAAGCAGCATTATGAGTTCTGTAAGCATTTCGTCTTCATGGATATGCTGTAATCAAATTCATATTTTGAACCCTATAAAGTGATTACAAAAAGAAAATACAATGTTATTGCAATGGAAACACATCCGTTTCTGATGCATGGCTTACTGAAATATATCTGTTTGATTTTGGGGATGAGTCAATGACTTCATTGAGCACACCTTTTCATACACATTGAGCATGCAGGTTGTGGGTTTTTTATGTACTTACTTAACAGCATCTTTCAGTTGGCTGTGTTAAGTAGATGTTGAAAAGAAATTACCTTCATGTGTTCTGCACTTCTTTCTTTGAAGAGGTTTTTTTTCAGTAGCTCTGATTGATGATCTGTGACCTGCTTTGTTAGGTGCTCAGAGTTGCTTTGAATGCATACTTAAGTTTAACAGTTGTGATCCTCAAGGTCTTCAAGCATTTGGTCTTGTGTTAATTTACCTGCAGGGGACTATTAACTTCTCTTTTTATCTTGAGGTCATTATTTCCTGTCTGAATGAAGTGAAACTTAATTAGCATTTTCAAGTGTTCCAAATGTTAATTTGGAAAAAAGGGAAAGGAAAAGGGAAGGGAAAATAAAAAAGGGGAACAAAGGAGTAGAAGGATTTGGCCTTTAAAATACAAAGCTGCAGATCCATTTCCAGTTACAGCAATGCAAAGCTACCATTAAAAGTTTTATCTTGCAAGGTTGATTTAAGAGCACTTTACTCCTGACTTCATCAGAGATGACAGCTTGTCAATATATAGATGCCTGTTTTCCAAGGGGGCATCTCTGCTTCACATAGGAATGGTAGCCAGTGCTGCGTTTTTGTTTGATTTCAGGAGAATCAGGAAAAATATTTGGAAGTCCTGCACATGAATGGATGAGGATGATGTGCATTTGCATTGTAACTAGAAAGCCTTTGTTCTTGGGGGTGTTATGTTTCCCTAGATCCACACCTGTGATCTGGGTGCCTGACTTCTGTTTAACAGATGTTGGGAGAGTTACACACACAGGAGATCCACGGTGCAAAGCAATGCCTTGAACTAAGGAGGTCAGGTGCTGCAGTTCAGGCTGTATATTGAATTCTCACCCTTTTCAGGTTTAACTATCTGCTTCAAACCATCGAAAGATCCTCCTTCATCCTTTCCCGGAGCCTTATACAAATGTTCTCTATGAACACATGAATGGTGCAATCTTGATTTTAGTCTAAGGATGTCCAAATTGATGGAGAATTGGCTTCTTTGGGTTTAGGGGTTCTTTGTCCACCCTCCTTTTTTTGGTTATGAAATGAAGTGTTTCAAAAGAGAGCCTTATTAAAGGTTGATTAGAAATGAGTGAACAGTCATAACTCTGAAGGACACTGGTCAGGTTACTCACCCCCAAAATAATTCTGGGGTACAATGCCAAGTATATTTTGTGTTCACAGCATAAAACATGAAGATGTGAGTGTTTTGAACACCCGACTCAGGCATAGGTAATTGACCTACTCAGAAGTCCCACTGTAGATAGCTAAACCCCTTGATGAGGAGCACAGGCAGGAGCCTGGTGGCAAAGCAGGGGATGGCACTGCTGTGTCTTGGGTGACAGGGCACGGACAGGCGTGTGCCTGGAGAGAGGGTGATCAAACCCTGGCATGCCTCACTCCAGGTACATGAATTCTTTCCATGTTTGTCAGCATTAGACCATATTGACAGATATAGGTCAAGTGCTAGTTATCTAGATTTGTAGCACCTAATTAAATTTTACTTTTAGCCTGGGAAACAAAGCTGAGTTGATGGTACAGTCTGTTGTAGGATTTATTGTATCAATAGTTTCATCCTGGTCTGTTTTATTAGCTGCTGTTTTCCTTGGCCTTGTCATCTTGCTATGTCTGTTGCTATTGCACATCTGCAGGGATTTACAAACACAGAAACAGTCTTCCACATCCGGATTCCTCTGTTAATTATCCTGATGTTTCAGGGTGCCTTAATCAGCAACATTTGAGCTAATTCAAATATTAGAGAACTCTAGATAAAAGTGAAATTAGTTGATCCAGAGTGAAGGTAGCAGCTGATTTTAGATTACGATCCTGGTGGATTGTCTGCAGAAGGCTGATTCTGTTCCATGGTGAATGTGGAATTCTGTGTGGAATCATGTTCCTTGGAGAAAGAGCTGGCACTGTTGTTTTCCAGACAGTGTATCATACAAATTTAGTCAGGTGAGAGTTTTAACAATACTTTTACTGAACACATATAAATACTTCGTGTGGGGTTTTTTTTAAGGTTTATATTTATTCAATTTTGTAAGAAAGAAAAAAAGATAGCTGAAGTTATTTCCCTTGCAACAGGAGGAGGGTTAAAAGCCTTCATTCGTATGTAGCTGCCTTCAGGAGATTGGTCTCAAAATGTTGGATTTGATTTTCATTACTAACTCAACTGTTTTCACCTCTTCAAGCAATAGAAAGTTTCCCATCAAGTGGTAGTGATTTAAGGCAATATTTGGCATCCTGATGTTTGAGAATCAGTTGATTGTGTGTAATTAGCCAGACTCAGGAATGCATTAGCAACACCTCAGTGAACACTGCTTCTCTGTCATCAAAGCTGATGCATGAGTTTGAGGCAGAAGCACTTATCTGGAGAACTGAGTAACAAATGGGATATGTAACTTCCCTTCTGAAGGTTACTGATTTGAATCCAGCCTTAATAATGAATAATGTTATATAGTTATCTAAATATCAAATGGGAAACTGTAAATCCAGAGTGAAAAGGTATATTCCCTACCTACCTGGTAGGCACAGTCATTGCTGGAGGACTTACTTGTACTTTATTTTGTTTAAAACTTTAGTGCCAAGGTTGCAAACGATTCTAATATTAGTTTCCTTGGGGTAAGTCTAGTTACTGTATTTTCTTGTTTGCTAAACTTATGTGAAGCTACTCAACAAATGTTTAATTTCTGTATTAGCATGTGTATGATGCTGAGCTGAGACCTTGAAAGGAAAAAAAAGGGGCCATTTTGTCTCCAGAGATGTAGAAAAAACTGTGATGTGGAAATAGAACACATCGTTTCTGTGGGCTGAGGGAACAGAGAAGGCTTTTGTATATCTTGATGTAATGCCACAGATACTATTTTGTACCATCTTGCACCCTCTGTGTATTTACAGCCATGACCACTAAGATACCAGCTGTGCAAAAGTCTCACATTCTGGAAAGGACTTTTCCACAGAATGCCTTGGTCTGTGTGGATTCCCTGCCAGTTCTACCTCATGTACTGGTAGGTGAGGAATGCTAAGGAGATGTTAAGCGTGAAGACGTTAATGATGAATAAGCAGTGAGCATGTTAGGATGCACAAAGTAGGGGGTTGGGAGCAGTGTAAATATCCAGTTGCAGAACAAGAGAACTCATGTCTGGGAATATGAGTTCTTCAGACTCACAGAGAATGATCAGAAGATCTGAGCAAGAGAGAATGAAACAGGAGCAGGTCTTCCCTGGGCAGGGTTGTGTAAAAGGGGTAAGGAGGAGAGTGTTGTCCTGGCCAGAAGGTGGGAGCAATCCCCACCATGCCTTGGAGATACAGAAGGAGCTCACATCTGTCAGTAAATGCTCCCAAGCAGCCAGGGAAGTGGGAAATAGTGATATATGTTTCAGCTTCCTGCACCAGGTCTGTGTGTACAATGAACTTTATAGGACACTACAGATGTTATACTTTCAGTCAAGAGAGACAAAGGTGTTCACATTCAAGAAGGAAGGTGTGTTTGTCAGAATTATTGGGTAGAGGGAATAGGAGAACAGAAAATTTCCTGAAAATAAAGTATGGCTTCATTTTTTGCAAAGTAATCATACGATGGGATCCTGCTCCAAAGAGATATACCAGAGGAGCCAGAGAAAGGCCAAGTCCTAGAGCTTATCCAGACCAAGGAAATCTTTTGAACCAATTGGTGCATGTATTCATGAATACATTCAGAAGTGCCTCGATTTCAAGGCTGAATACATGACCGTGACATCTGATGACTCTCTCTGTGTGCTGGAAATGACATATCTGTTCTTGTTCTCCCTTTGGTTGGTCTCTCCAGTTGGTTTTGAGGTTATTTCATGAAGTGAACATTCAGAGTAAAGGGAAGGTAACTCTTGAACCCCTTTCACAGCAGGAGCTGTTTCATGTGTGTCACAGTAGAGTCATTGAAAAGGGGGGAAAGATGTAGTGCAAAGATAAAAATGGAAGTAAACACCTTAAAAAGAGAACTAATAAAAGACTGTACTTAGCACCTGACCATACAGTGCTGCTTCATTTCTTTATTATTTTCAGGTCAGTTCTGTAAGTATTCATTTTTAGTTTGCACCTTCACTGTGTACTGAACACCTCAGTGACTTCAAACGGATCTATGAATAGACATGGAACCTTTTAGCTTGGAGGAGGCCAACTGCTGAACCCCTTGTTGATAACATAGTCACAATAAAATAGCCTGGCTTTAAGATACCATTTAAGATATGAAAGGCATCTAATATAGGTTCCAAAAGTACCTGCTATTTGCATTTTGCCTTAATAATGACTAGTAAGTCATTAAATCAGTTTCCTAAATCAGTTCTCATTGTACTCTTGTGTGTCACCATGAACCATACTTCTACCTAGTGACTCTAGTTAAAATCCCAGTTATGGAGAAGAAGACTGAAGCACTGCTGAAGGAGAAAAGGATCTGAGTGGAATACTATTCAACCCATAGAAAATATCCTTCTTCTGCAACAGAAAGCAAAGATTTAGTCCTGAATACAAGAACTGACCTGTTCTTCAACTGTGCTGTCATCAAGTGCTCAATGAATGCGGTTTCATTTAGTCCATGAATATAGATGGCTAATTCCTCGGGGCAACTGACTCTATTAATACAGAGCATATGCACAACCATCACTAATAGAACTCTGCTCAGTTTCTGGTGGTTTGACTTTATTCACTGCAGGGAGATGGCAGTCTCAAAAGGGATGCTGACAATAGGGTTCCTAAGATTTCAGTAGTTTTGCTTTAGTAAATACAGAGTTTTAAAGAGAGTGGTAATCAATTTATGAACTTAGGCAGTTGATTTGAGACCTTCCACGTCTCTTAATTTTGAGGCAGCTGGTGAGAGAGTTTTTACTCTGACTTCATTATGGAAATTATGATACAGTGGGATGATAATCATGCTCAAAGTTAGACATTGTGCATAAATGCATTCTGGGCTGACTGGCAACAGGAGCAGTTGGGAAACTGACCTTGAGAAGATAATCTCAAAATAGACAGAAATGTATTTCTTTTGTCTGCATGATAAAGTGTGGAACAGGGAAAAAAGATATGTAATTCAAACAATACAGAAACTAGGACTTCAACTATAACAACAAAATGCAGCAATATAAAATGTGAAAACAGTGAATCGTGAAAGAGTCATTAGAACATAAGGATGTGACTATTGCAAGACTCCATCTTGTGTGTACAAGATCTTCTAAGTCTTTTGGCTCCCCAAAATACTACTATACTACTTCTAGCAAGAAGCAAATGTAGACAAAGCTTCTTCATATATATAAAAAAGTTAAAAGGTTAGGAAACCAACCAGTGAGCAAGTTGAGGGAAGAGCTTCTACAGTGTCAGTAGGAGTAGGAGGATTTCTGTGGCTCTTGAAAACCTTTTGTGGTTTTTCTCTCAAATGACAAGAGGTTCAGCTTTCCAAACTATTGGTGAATAGACTCCATTTTAAGTCTCAGCTTGTACAGAGGAAGTATAGCTAGCAACTCTTCTATTTGATAGAAACACACTCTAGATTGTAGATGCCTGAGTATTTTATCACTTGCAATTATTGGGATCTTCTAGTTTAAATTTCTACAGCATAGTTGCAAGGGATTTACATAATTCCTCCAGATGTTCTTGGCTGCAGCAGAGGTCCTAGTCAGCCTGAGAAATTTTTCGTCTATTGACTGATGAAAACTGAAAAAGAAACATTTCAAGTCATCTCTTCAATTCCTTTCTTTATGCAACATTACTTCCCAGCAAATATTCCTAAGTAATTTAAATTACATAATTGGCGGTATTTTCATCAGCTCTGATTACATTCCATATTGCTCATCCTATTTCCGATATGTATCTCTTGGGAGCACTGCTTTAGGTTAGGTATAGCTTCATCTCCTTGGCTGGACATCTCCACTAGAAATGTGGTACAAGGCCTGCTGAGGGGGAACTGTCCTTCAACCCCCTGGGAACGGCCACCAGACCCGATGTGATGCCGTGCTCGTGTCAGTGCGTGCACCTCAGGCTCGCTCTGTGTGTGATGAACACTGTAAAACCTTTGTGTTGGTGGTGCTTACAGAAGGCAAGCAGACATGGGGAAGGTGCAGCCATTTGTGCTGGTGGTCTACCAGACGTGGGTTTGGCTGCAGACTTCATGGTCTGTGCAAACTAGCAGCCCTGCTGTGCCTTTGCTACAGCTGTGTTGCATAGCAGATTAATCCTGGTTTGCTGTTCTCTGCCTGTCTCTGCTTTCATTCCTGGTTTTTTGGTCTATGTCTCTTTTGGTATGCTAGTCCTGCGTATTTGTCACAGATGTTTATCTCTTGTGTTCTGCCTAGGTAGTGTTTTCTGCCCATTCTTTTCAGTTTTCCTGATCTAGCTGCTTCCTACTCCCCGTTTAATACATCAATTTAAAGCTTAGTGAATTGTTTATTGTTTTTAAATTGTTAATGAGGATGTTACATAAATCCGAGACATCAGCACCATTCTGGACTTTTCTTTATCTATCCTTGTTTCATACTGTTTTCACTCATTATCTGTCACCAATCTTAATTTATATTCTTTCCAGAGAGTTTTTGCTGTGTGTGCATTTGTTTTTCAGGTGGAGTACTGTGTGGTATGACATTATATTCTGTATTCTAAAAATACTGCTTCTGTTTCATTCCCTTACTGATTATTTAACTAAAATATAAAATCAAAATCAAGGTGATTATTTTTGAGCCAAGTTTTAATATTTTTTATAATAAGTTGTATTTTTTATCTAATTTTTGCATAAATAAATTTTTAGTGGTGTGGCCAGGGATAGCAGGTAGATTCTTTAAATACAAAATCTGTATCTTTTTTCTCATAACTCTAAAATAAGCTGGAGTCAGTCTATTAAAATCTGAATAAGTGTATCATGATGTGAGGTAAATGCTGACATCTTGAAAATTGTTTGCATCTCTTATGGCATGTATTTATTCAGGTTTGTAGTTTTATTCATATTTATTTCTCCAAGTGCAGAAAACCCAAAATACTGTTTGACCTCTGAGGACAGGCTGTTCGGCAGTGCTAGATACTTGCTTGCTATTTTAATGTTTAATTGGGAAAAAAGTCTATTTTTTATTTGTGTGTGATCTTTATGAGTTTAAAACTGTAGAGGGATGGTCATTGCAAATGCAGCCTTTCTTCTTCTCAATATGAAGGCAGACCAAAGAAGAGGGTGTGGGTGACACCCAGGAGAAATTATATTTCTATCCTCTTTGGAGGACAGAAATTGAGTTCAGTAGAAATTGAAAAAATTGTGATCACTAGTAAAATTTGTAGTGATTTTAGTTCTGTAGGTGTGAAACCTAATAGAAGAAACCACTGAAGAAGATGCCTTAGTGGAAGAGTCTGTGTGTTGCTCTTTCTCTGCCAGAAAAAGTTTTTTAATGAAATAGGGATACCTGTGTGGGATATTTTTCTTAAATGCCTAAGCTTTAAAATCTCTTTGCACAGATCTATCTGTGTTTTTGACAAAGTAGATTTGGACATGCCTGAGGTGAGAGGGCATGTCAGCTGTCACTGTCTGTAGCTGGGAAAGTGTTTTCCAGTAAAGGAGGGATTCATGCTCCAAGCAAAAGTCTAAGAGCTTTGTTGCTTGGGAGCAGAGTTTTATGTGGAAGGAGAGTTTGTGCCCTGTGGAAGTCTTAGGAGATTAAAGACACTGTGGAAGTAAACAATCCAGACCCGCATTTCTGTAACGTTCCCCATGTGGGAAAGGGAATGGCAGCTGTAGTTGCATTACACTGTTCACAATGTAATCACTATCTCATCAGGGCATTGAGCATTCAAGTGCCTTAGCAGTGTCTACCTCTACTAACACATATTAGACTGGGAGACAGATGTTTATGTCATTTTGTTCCTCATCAATCAGCAGTTTCCCAACCATCTTATTTTTAACTTGATTATTTACTAATGAGCAATAAAACCCACCATGCCTACAGCAATGTTTGCACAGTGGGTCGTGAAATAGCAACACACACACTTAGTTTTATTTCTTTTCATGTTTACCACAAATCAAATCCTTTCCCAATGTCTATGTCCTTGTTTAAACCTAAATCACATCAGGGTTTTTGAGTTCTTTCAGTTGTTTCCTTTTAGTTACGGTCACAACATTTTGTCCACTGAAGTCTTTGCAGCAGCTTGTAGCAGACTTGGAGATCAAGCCAGATAAGTTCCCTAAAGGCTACATGTCGGGATGCTGGAAATTCATTTCTGATTTTTTCTGGCTTCCTTAGCCTGCATTAATTCTGATTTGTTATGAAGTGGATCAAATCTAATAGGAAGTGAAGCTTCTTTCAGCTAAAGTAAGTAAAGGGGTTGAGGTGAAGGGATCCAAAGATGCCACAAGGCAAGATGGCTCTTAAATTTTAGAGTGACATATTCAAAGCTCTGTAGTCTTGGAGCACACTGCCTCATATTATCTGTTTGTATAGCCCTACCTCTCCAGAAAGCCAAAAAAGGCTTTGGTTTTGTACCCAACAATCAAGTTCACAACAATGACAAAGCTAGAGTTGAAGAAATGGCATGACCAGGGTGTACAAATGAGCTTAGGAGGAGTGGAGGGAGTTCCATTAATGTGAGCAATTATTGAGAAAGGGATTACAAAGCCACCATTCATCAAATCAATTGAAGAAGAAACAAAAAAACCTGTCATGTTAGAAAGAAACCAAAACATAAGGAATATCAATGTAATTTTCTTGAAAACTGATGTAGCTAACAGGAAAGCAGAGAACATATATGTATTGAAAGGGAATGAAGGCTGAGAAGCCGGAAACTATAATCATAAAAATTTAACTCTAGAATAAACTAATCATTGCATAACAGCAAATTAGAAGTAAAGTACGAACTGAATTGTCTTTTTCTCTGCTGAAGTTCCAGTGTTTCAAAGTTATGGCATCTGAATTACAGCACCCTAGAGAATGCTGTGACTTAATTACCCAGAGTATGCTAAGCTGCTTGTGTCAATCTCACTCTCCTGTGTTCCTTTTCTTGGAGGGAAATTAAGGCTTGCAGTGCCTTGGTTTTCTTTAATAATGAAGCGTGCTGCAGCTGAGGGCAGTGTCAGTGATGCATGCTCTGCTCCTTGTGCTGGGGGTTGTATTCATTTGTGGATCTTCCTGAAGTTTATTTCACAGCCTTTGACTTTTTTCTGAAGGAAATCCAGTGGTTTGCATCAGTTGGCTTTACCTTGGCTGCACTGCTTGTCAAAACTGAGATACTTGGCTGACTGTTATAATTCTGTAAATGTTGTAGTTAATTAATGTCTGCCATGACAAGATGGGTGATTATGGTTTCTAAGTAAATTAGTTGAAAGTAACTGTAGAAAACAGTACGGAGAGTACTAGCTGATGGTTATTTTCAGTGCAAGTGACTGCTCCTCTCCTTCTGTTGACTTTATCAAGGTTAGGGATTGTCTGCACAGAATCTTGCACCATTGCAACTAAATGCTTTTGGTTTGTTGGGGCCTTTTTCCTCCCATTGTTATTTAAATGGAAGAATATCTGGCATATAGACTGGCCTTTATTTTGTGTCTGGCATATTCTTTTCCTTCAGCCAGGGAGCAAACTGCCTCTGCCCAAGGTGTGGTCCCCAGTGGGAAAGCCTAAGAGCAGGTTATCAGGGAAGAGTTACACCTGTCATGCTTCAGGGATTCATTACTTCTAATCTGTATCATTCCACATTTTAAAGATAGGAGGAGGGAAAGCCTCTTCCTCTCCACCTACCAGAGGTCCCATGATCAATGTGGGATTAGCCTGAGTTTATGTAGAGAGGTTCCATCTCCTGCTTTGAGAAAGGGCTGAAGGGGCAGATTGAGGCCATCAGATAGATAGCTGGGACCCAAGTGGATTAGCTCAGAGTAATGCACAGCAAGGCCAGGATGTAAACAATACTTGATCAACCTGATGCTGAACACCAGAAATGAGTCTTTTGTAGGAGGATGAATCTGAACCATAAGGATGTACCTCAACAAGGAGAGTAGGAAAATTGAGAGGACTTCTTTATTTTTTTGTTAAAAGGATATATAAATCCCCAAGAAGAAAATAGCCATTTTTTCATTCTGTTTTAAAAAGGTTTGATTCTTTTCCCCCCTGGCTTCAGATACATTTTTCAGCTACGGTGGAGGATTTTCTCACATAGTTCTGTTTTTTTTATTGCCTGACTATAAAAGACCTTGATACCCACTTTCAACCATTCCTATAAAAGTTATCAGTATAGTAAAATCCCAGTACCTTCCTTGTAAAGTGCCAGTCTCTCCTTGAAATCTGCCTTGTCCTCTAGTAGGTGGTAGTTTTTTCAGCCCGAGTGCACTGCAGAGAGTTCATTACTCTCTTTGCCTAATCTGCAGTAAGCAGGCTGGAAAGATCCACCAATTCCAGCGTGTCTCAGGGCAATGTGTCTGCTTCTGGCACCTTGCTCCTCATTACCAAGCTCCGTTCTAGACTGCGAAGAAAAATGCTTGCACTTCAAAATACTCCCCAGCCCATTTGCAAGCGCTACAACATTTATTATTTTCATCATGTTTAATAGCACAGCTCCTCATTTTCTTGCCCTTTTATTGCTGTTACAGTAATGTGGGCTATGACTTCATA
>VYZP01027531.1:0-19678 GCA_013400635.1 Hypocryptadius cinnamomeus
CTTTAAGGTCCCTTCCACTCCAAACCATTCTATGATTCTATGTGTAAAAAAACTCTCCACAGGACTGGGGCTGTCAGGACCATGACAAGGCAGACTAGAAACACAAGGCTGAAGTTCTTGACTATTCTTACCTGCTTTTGTGATGCCTGGTACAACAGAACCCTGATCTATGCTGGGAACTTCAATGTACAGACAAGATATGAACAATGATGCTGTGGAAGAGACTGCAAAACCACAAGGGAAAAACATACTCTATCAAAAACCTATTAATGGCTGTTGGCTCATCATGAAGTTGTATTTAGCCTACCTATGTCATCAAAACACTGTTCTCCATGCTAACAAGTTATTGCAATGGATAGAAGAGCATGCATTCCATCTTGTCTAATGCACCTGACATTTGTTTTAATCTATTTATTTTTAAAAACATAAATCATGTTGGAGTCAACCTAATCAAAGCACCTTTTCTTAGCTGATCTTTCAACACTCCAGAGCTCCCTGGAACAAGAGTCACCCAACACAAGGAATATGGCCTTGAAGCCTCTGACTCATCAAGTAACCTCCTCTGTTCAGAAATATTTGATGGTACATACCACGTTTCTCTTCTTTGCCTGTAACCTTGCCACCTCTCATGTTTAATTCTAACCACTCCCAGCACTACCAACAGAACACAAACCAACACTGCTCCTGACCAGCTGTGAAGGCCTCCATGTACTTGAGCCTAATATATACAAAAAATGTAATCTGTTGGCACTTGTCCAAACCTGCAATTAACATGAAAATCTGGTGCTTTATGGCCTAGGCATAAGTGCAGGTGTGCTTAAAACATAGAAGTAAGATGGGGCAGAACTAACTAAGAGCTGCTGGCAGCAGTTAATGGGGAAATTCTGGACCAGGATATGTGTTGGTATAGCAACAAGAGACACCCTGCTCCCGAAAAAAACTTCTTTTTCAACCCTGCCTGTCTGAAGACTGTTTACCTGATCTTGTGAATAGAGGTATTATTACTTGCAGCATTTTTAAGCACCTGTAACTCATCTGGCACACAGTAAGGGAAGTTTCTGATAAAGCTCAGGTAAACTCCACTCATTTGATAAATATTGTGTCTGCAATCTTTAGCAAGGTTGAAGGAGAAGTTAGACTTGACAGCTGAGCTGATGCACTAGCTCAAGGCTGCCAAGAAAGACAGTCCTAGCCATCATTCCTCCTGCTGCAGCACCTCTGCTAGGTCCTGCTCCCCTACTGACCTAGCCTGACAACTACACTGGTAGTAAATACTCCCTTTTTTTTTTTTTCTGGGCGTGCTTTTCAGGAGGTGCCAGAACAAAGAAAAAGGCACAAGATCTTATGATCAGGAAAGGGATCAACTCTTCTGGCTAACAAAGGAGGTGAGCTCAGCTCAAATGTCACCATCCTGTCTAGCAATGTCCCCTACAACAGAGAGGAGGGGTATGGCTGTTTTTGTGGAGGGAGGGGTCAGGTCCCCCATTCCTCTGCTATACATCATCCTCAGCATTTTGTCCCGGTGAATGAGGTGCAGAAGGGAAAGCACAGAGAGCTGCAGAAAGACAGGAAAACTCTGGAATGCCTTTCACAATTGTGTAATTTTTAAATGGGCTCTTGCTTGTGCTGTTCAGATTCTGCCCACAGTGCACAGTAAGAAGCCAGTCTCTCCAAGTGGTCTGGCTACCGCCTGGGAAGAAATAGCTGTGATAGGCTTTGGTGCAAATAGGACTCCTTTTCCTACTACATACAGCTGGCAGTTCAGGAATCCAGGGGCTACCTCATGGGACCAAAGAGAGATATTATAGGGGAAAGTAAAATATTCAATTAAAAAAGAATCTCTATCAAACTCTTCACAAAAATACCTAGAGTTTGGCTTCAAGATCTCCTCACGTTTGGTTGGAAGGTGATCATCAGCCATTGCTCTGTGCACAGGACCTATGATTTAACTTTCCTGGCACTGCTATTGATACTGAAACTGTGCTGCTGCGCAGAATCTGCAATCCCAGAGTTCATTCAGTGTTGATTCAAGATGAGGGGTATGTGCAAACACTGCTTCCAATATTGAAACTCTGAGATGTTGGAGCCTTTAGGTATTACAGCAATGCTACGCACTTCACACAGATCATTTGGAATACTGAACCACTTGCTTTCCTCCTTTCCACCAAAAAGGGATCATCTATCACAAGAGGAGTCTCTGTGCTGGCCCTTAACCAGCTTTGGAAGTGGAGAAAAACAGCATGCAAAATCAGTAAGTCAGCAGAGTCAACCAAGGGTATCAAGAAAAGAAGTCTTGGATTTAGCATTTTGCTTCTTGTTCGAAAACAGCAGGTTTAAGAGAAAATCTTTCCCAGAGGAAAAGAAGTTAATCTCCAAATATTTGATGAAGAAAGGAGGAAGAGCAGTTTGTCCTTCAAAAATGACCCAGTCTCCAGGACCTACAAGTGTGCTCAGCCAAACTATGTTATTGAGACTGTGTTACAAATCGGTAGTAATGTTCTTGTCCCCCTCTGCCATCATTAATTCTTCAGCATTAGCAGCTTCCAACATAAGCAAACACAGAGAGAACAACAGTTCAGCCTTCAGAAAGGGGGGCAGCCCAGTGGGAAGCTAAGTTTGCAGTCATCTGGGCTTAGAGCTCGAGGTTAAGCATGTATACATTTCAAATCTGAGACTGCTCATGAAAGACCAGCTGGCAGTTAAATGTTGTTCTGAAGCTTCCCACCGGAAGAAAAGGAAAATATCTTCCTTTTGTCTGGCAAAATGAATAGCTCTAATCAAAGCTGGAGTTTAAATCACTTGCAAAACACTTCCCAACTTACAGGCCTGCCAGCCCCAAAGCACTAAGGAGTTATGAACCAGGTCCCACCAAGATCAGGCCTTTTTTCCACTTGAATTTTGATAACTTATGAATTTAAATTTAGAAGTGTTTAGAAGTGATAAAGAGAGGTAGATACTTTGTTGTGACTTGTAGTTATCATAAAAGCAAAAATCAAAGAAGATCATGACAGCTGTTGGAAGAAAACCTAAAAATAAAATAAAATTTTAAAGAAATCAACAATGCAGAGGAAAGAAAACCCACAGTGACTGCATGAAACTTTCTGTAAATATGCTAGTTAGGTAAACGGGAATCTGAGCAGCACAGAAAACTGAGATGATCTGTATAAATGTAATGATGAAGTCATGTTTTCATCCACTCTTCATGGGTAGAGATCTAAAGGAGCTCATTAATTTTATTCAACTGCTCTTCAGGCCAAGGTGAGCATCCTTGGATTAGCTAGTCAAATGAGCTATGCCAAGATCTGAGATGCTGTGGATGATGGCAGGAATGAAGGTCAGAAGACTGGGCTAAATCAGACCACTCTTTTCCATCAGTCCATCAGACCTCCCCTCCCAGGCTGCAGACGTCCTGCCTACCCCACGCCACCCTGTCAGCTTTTGGTATGTAGGCATATCTTTCCAAAGGAAAGTGGCAAGGCACTCCCTTTTCTTATTTCCTCTTCCTCCCAGCCTCCAGCAATCTCTGCCAAGTTGTTCAAGAAGTCAGCCCAAAGCTGAAGGACAGGTCAAAAATCTCCCAGAAGATAACTTCAGTAGTACAATCACTTAAAAGCTCAAGTCACGTCCCAGCAGCCCACCTTGCAATCATAGCATGTATTCTGGGTTGGCAATGCCAGTCAGGTTTGTCTTCTCCATCCAAACCCCATGAATGTGAGGAAGTGGTATTTTCTCATTTCTTAAATTGAGGCCATTCTTGTGAACTTTAAAAATAGGATAACGTTTCCTGACATGGTGTCACCACTCCAGTGGAAAGCAAATATAATCCTTTCCAAATAATCATCCTGGCAAAATGATTTATGTTTGGCTAGTGGTTGTGTTTTGGAGAAGTCTTCAGTTTAACTTCAGCACTGCATTGCTTGTGTAGGGCACTTTAAAACAGGTCATATGCAAAGAGATGAAAAAAGCTGACTAATAAGATTTATAAAGGGGACTGAGGTTTGTAGTACAAAATGTGTTGAAAGAATATGGATGGTCTTTTTGCACTGGCTATTTAGTAATGTGCTCTGGGAGAAGGGTGAACAACAGGTATTTTTGTACCTGCACTAGAAATCCCCTTCCAGTCTCCAGATTACTATTTCAGATTTCATTCCACTCATTAATTTCAGCAATTAATTACTCCTAAAAGGAGATTTTGGTATCTTTCAGTTTTGGAATACATTTCAGAATAAGGAACATCCCTGCCTCTCATATCACTGTTCACAAAACTGCGTGACAAGACTGTAGCATAATTAAAAGATGTCCAAGGTTTTCCTCTTTAGGAGTAGGGTCAGACTAGAGGAGCTCCTTCAAGGAAGGTCAAAGGCCAGATGCCCTTTTCTCATGTGGTAATCAGATATATCAGCGGGGCACATTATCTGAATTCAGTCACACCTATTTGTTTCTGGGCCCAAAGCAGTGACAGAAGATGTCAGGTGTGAACACAGCCATTTCTGCACTGAGCAAATGGCAGGAAAGGAGGATAAGGCAGGAATTCCTCTCCCAGCAATACAGACAATCTCAGCCATTAAACAGCTCAAGGGCTTTGAGGAGACATGGCAGTGAAACAGCACTGGAGAGCATTTCACAGCACAGCTCTGTGGAGCAGCTGCAGCTCAGACTGTGAAGGCACAGGGTTAGTCACAGCTCTGTGGACATCCTTCACTAGAGTCATGAAGCCTCAGCTTCTTCTTTGCTATTGCAGTGAACGAGAGCTTTGCTGCTGAGATGGCCCCAGGCTCAAACTGCTGCTGGGAGACTGTTCAACTCGTGTCCCTCAAAAACAAGGAGCCAAGGTTTCTAGGACGGGTTTCCCCATCTTCTGACACTTCCAGTGTCTGCAATCAGTACAAGGCTGTCTCCTTGCCTGGAGCAGCAAGTGGCCCCATGCAGTTAGGGGCCACAATAATCCCTGCCACACTACTGAGTTTTCTCCTGGCTGCTCTTGAACACCTCTGCATGTGGGTAAAAGCCCAATAAGAGAGCAGAGAGAGGCACACATACCCCAAGGAAGAATTTATAACAAAGTTCTTTGGCTCTTCATGATAGTCATCTAAGGAAAGCATCAATTTTGTTTACCACTGCAATGTGACATTTCACAGGCCACATCCTATCCCTGCATACTTACCCCGAAAGATAATTGTTCAAGCCTCAGGCAGACAGCAACCTTGCAGACAAGAAACCCATGATCCCAGTTCCCGTCCTGTTTATGGGCATGTTGCAATGCTTTCTCATAAAATTAAATATTTATTAAAAGAAATAAAGAAAAATGTATGCTTTATTCAAGAGCTGATGGTCAAGGTAGGAAAGCTCAACTGCAAGTACTGTCACTGCATTATGAAAAAGGCACATGTACCAGGCTTAATTTGCAACCAGCATGGCTAAGCAAAAATTAAAGAGGAAAGAAAAGCTAACCAAGTGATGCTGCAGTTCTGGAGTCTGTTCTCTAGAGAGCAGGTTTAAATTCACGGCAGCTACAGCGTTTTTCTCTCTATTGCCCTTATTCACTCCCAAGGCCCCTGCAAAAATCACCAACATCCTTGGTGCTCAGTGGGGTACCAGCAAGTTAATCACAAGTCAGATCTGAAGAGCCTTCCCAGAGCTGCCTGGGAAAGTTTGCACAGCATCTGCTTGTCTAAATCTATGGAGATTACACTGAAGGAAAAACATAAATACTTTTTTAAAGGCTACTTCCATGTGAAAGTCAGATTTTATGAAGTGGGTACGAAGCAACCTAGCTTAGTCCTGGTCTGTACACAGACAGTGGGTACCAATATTCCCTTTCTTCTGGGAGCGAGGTAATTGTTTTAGCCAGTAAAAATCAGTTTTCCAATAAAGGGCATAAAACTGCATAACAAGAGAGGAGAAACAAGTCCCAAACTCATTAAAAAAAAAAATAGTTCCTCTTAGTCCAGTATTCCTCTGAAAGCAGGCAGTGCAAGGAATGAAGACCCATTTCTCAGCAAAGACCATAAAGTGTTTCAGTATATGGACTGACAGCGTGAACTGGCATCCTAAGGTTATAACCAAGCACATAAAAAACACACCAGGAACAGAACTACAGCCACTAACATTTACACAAAAGGATTTCACTTTTTAAAGCCACTTCTAGCACAATTCTTGATATTTGCCAGGCAGAGTGCGGTGTCAGTGACAGCCGGGCCCAGGCAGCAGCAGCAGCTCGCTGTCAGCGCCGCGGTACTGGGTCACATCTCCCGGGGTCTGCGCCGGATCCGTTCTGGGCTGCGCGTCTCATCCAGCGTGTTCCGTCCCCAGACACGGCTCCGCAGCTTGCCTAATAAGGCCAGGCGTGAGTTGACTGGCTGGCTTATAGGTCACCCAGTGTTTACCTTGCGAGCCGGCGGCAGCTGGAGCCTCCCAGCCCTCCTCTGCTCCGGGCCATCCCCGCGCTTGCAGGGCCGCGGCACCCGGGGCACGTCGGCGCTGCCCGGCAGGCCCGGGCACTCACAGACACCTGAGGGGGACACGCTTTGCTTTCACCACATGCAGGGAGTGCAGGTACAGTTTCCACCACAGCGCACTGTACGACCACTAGACTGAAAAAATAATCAGGTTTCTCACTGCATGAATTGCTCGAAAGTAGGGCAGCGGTGTAGGTATGAACAGCCACCTGCACAGCTCCAAGGCAGCAGACAGGTACTTGTCAAACACCAGAACCAAGGGAAGTAGATGAAAGCAAGGCAGAGATACTCATTTGAGCACTACTATTTAATTATTTATTACTCTTGATCACTTATGGTGAGATTCACTGCAATTCAGACAGATGGCTTCAAAAGTAATGATTTACCCTGCACAAAAATAGCTATCTGGCCAAATAAAAAAAACTTTCTGCTGCTACTTCTCTTGTGATTCAGTCTATTTTCTCCTTTACTCCTCTCCTAAGGCAACTTCAAGATGCTAGATTTGGAAACTGTCCTACCCACTGTGCCAGCACAGTCTGAGGAAAGCCAGGAGACGGCTCTGTGGTTCAACCTGGCACAGGTCACCTCATACCACGGCGCTGCCATGAGACCCCTGCAAGGGGACACAACAGTGGCTGTTCCCTTCAGGTCAGTACAGACAATGCATTTCCATCCTTCATCAAAACCACCTTGTAAGGTTTAAATACCTACCTAGCACTATCAGATATAATGATGTATTTGTCATATGATTCAGCTGGAAAATTGTCTGAGCACAGGGAGTAAAACTAAACTATGATTATCACCCTACTGAAGTAACCAAACGACCACAGTTATGTCCTGCTCCTCCTATGAACCTGGAGTTCACACTGTTATAATTAAAAGATAAAATATATGGCCCATTCACTCTTAAAACAGTCAATTTTTTAAAAAGCTGATGGTTTGTAAGCTTAGCCATTATCATTTTGGGCTGAAGCTGTGCCCAGGTGCACACACAGATCTTGGCTCAGAATTGCTGACTTTCACCTCAGTCAGTTCTCACCCAAAATATGCTTCACTTATACAAGGAAATGGGGCACACACGTTCAAAAAAGGGCCAGTCAGAGATGATTACACAAAGGTAAGTCCTAAAATAAGCCAACTCACTTTGTGTCCAATTTGCTTAGATCAGCAGCACAATATGCTCTTATGAATATCAATAATGAATGCTGGAGGAAACTAA
The DNA here is from genome assembly GCA_013400635.1 of Hypocryptadius cinnamomeus. Taxonomy (NCBI): domain Eukaryota; kingdom Metazoa; phylum Chordata; class Aves; order Passeriformes; family Zosteropidae; genus Hypocryptadius; species Hypocryptadius cinnamomeus. Next base: position 7,678 of record VYZP01027531.1, read on the forward strand.
ACAACACACAAGGAGTAAGAACTGCTGTGTGAGCATTAGACCTGTTAAGAGATTCAGGAAGAAGTCAAGATAGCCCTGAACTATGAAAATCAGTCACATTTCACAGACTTTCAGGCTGGGATGAGAGAAAAGCTAGAAGAAACTGCTTTGCTAGAGGAAATGGGTTCACCCATGCATATCAAGTCTCTCTGAATACACACTGACAAATCCAAAGTACCAGGGGAACACTACTTTTCCTCTTGGTTAAAAAGGAGAATCTCAATAAACGTAGGCACATCTGGAAGGGAACACTGACACCCTCACAGGTGATTGCTTATTTGTCACCAGTTAATTTAGGATCGTTTGTGTAACTGCCCATGAGCAAAGGCTTTCCAATGCTTCTATGCTTTCACTGTTTTAATTTTAAATGGGAGATAATATTACAGCTGACTTTTCTCCATTTTAACACTCCCATTTTTCATCTTTGCTCACAGACATTAAGACTTCCAAGACAGGCTTCAGAAAGGAATTTTGGAAATACAGCAGTATCTCCTCCCCTGTGCTAAAGATGGGGAAAAAGGTAGAATTAACATTTTTTAAAATCTGTGTTCTGAATATTTTAAATGCAAAAGGATACCTAAGTGGTAAGGAAGTCACTCTCATGAAGAAATCTGGCTTTTTCAATGCTCAGGACAAAGCACAGTTACTGTAGTCAGTTAAACCTGACTGGTGCAGAGCTAGAGAGTAAAATTCTCATTGAATTTTTCAAGAACAGGCCAGAAAAGCAATTTCAGCAAAATCTGTACATGCATAGCAAAGGTGATGCTGAAAGAACAGAATAATGGCTCATGTCAGACCTCTGCTTAAATCAAGGCTGAAGAATACTTTCCACACTCAGTCCCCCAAAAAGGCCACCTCCTCCTGTGACCTTACAAGAATCAGCTGCCACCCCAGCTCTTGGTCACACGAGAGGAAACACATCCACCGTGTAATCACCAGTTATGTGCTGCAGGCACACATTCACTGAGAAGACAGATGGGGTTTCAGTGAGGTAACAGGGAGATGTTCTTCCCCTGGTCTACAGATGGTCAGTTCAAGCTCAAAAGTAAAACACCATGACTTTGTTGAAATTAAATGAGCAGAGAAAACAGCCTACAAATGAAAGAACAAGGGCAGTTGGTGGGAGAGCCAAAAGGTTTGTTTTAATCCAGGTTCCCAGAGCCACCTCATGAGCATACAGGGAACAGCCCTCAGGGCCGGTGCAATATTGATGCCCGTGTGATGGCTGGAGAGAAGTGCTCAGTCACACCCCAGCTTTTACTGACACATGAAGGAGCTCAGCTACATTTGCTCCCAAGTTCCTCTTCCCAAGACTAGAATCACCATTCCCAACTCTACTCCTTTAAGTTTCCCAGCTCTCATCCTTGTCAATCCCTCACTTCTGATTTTATTTCTGCTGCCTTCTGTATACTTCCACCTTCTTCCTGTACCCCATACTATGGGTAATCCCCCTGCATTTCTATTCTTCACTGTTTCCAAATGTACTTCCACTTCTCCCCTGGCTCTTCTGATCTCACTGCAGATTCTCCCATTAGAAACCCAGTCTCCTCATTGGCCTTCTTAACCCACTTTATTTCATCTCCTGCAAAAACCCAGCCAACTTTTTGAGAAGGGTTTTGTTTTCCTTCTCCAGGAGATTTTAGTAAAGGTCTGTCCAACCTGTCCAACCTAGCACACTTTATTAGGAGAGAACTGATCACAGGAAACTAAGGAGCTGTTTTAGTGAGAGGTGAACCAACTGCAATGCACAAAGCTTAACTTCAGCAGCACACTGTGGTGTGGAGCAGCCAATAACCAGAAGGTCACAGTGTAAACATGCTGATACTCTTGGACATTATTTTCTTGCAGGTAAGTTCCCTTCATCAGTCAACTTTTGACTGTGACTCAAGTTTGTCCCATGAATAGCATCAAAGGAATGCTGCACTGTTTCAAGAGAGGCACTAAGCATGTGTAATGGAAAGAGACATCCCTTAAAAAAGAGAAAAGACAGGCAGCTTGAACAAATTAAGAGCTGGAAAGAAAGGACTCCCTTGATGTCTTAATGGCCATTGGTTGTTACAGTAATACACCAACAACCAGTTACAGAAAGGGTGCTGGACTAGAGCCTTGGGAGGCAAAGAAAAAATACCTTGCCTTGCAAGGTATTTGTCTAAAAGTGAGGCAAAATTCCTGCTGAGGAATAGTGTATAATCATCAAAATCATAGACAAGCACAGTGCAATGTCTCCTAGCACAGTGGGACACTGCTAACCCTGTGCCAGGTGATGCTACAGAGTGCTCAGTCCCTAGGACCTCAGGAGGGGCTGCAAACCCCAGCAGGGAAATGGGGTGTAAGACTTCTGCAGTAAGACTTCTCTCTGCCACCACACCACACTGTCTCCAAACCCAGGACCTTGCAGTTCTCAGGGGAAATGAGATGTTGCAAGCCTTGGGGAATTTTGGGTATAGGGACCCTAAGAAGCTTCATTGTGAAATGCTCCATCATCCTCACATGCAGCATAAAGGCTGGGCCCACAGTTTGTGATTCAAGCAAGGAAAGGCAGCTGTTCATGACCCTCAGTACCTTGACAGAGCGAGTACTGGACAGACACACATGAAATTCATGCACCGAGTTTACTGTGAGCACAGTATCCTGCCCACAGAGTCTACAGAAAGGCATTCTTATGGCATGGAGACATCTTGTAAAGATACTGTTTGCCAATGGCTGTAAGTCAACCTACAGCAGTATTTCAGACTGCCATGGAAAGTATGCCTGCATTAAAACCCAGCACAAGAACTTTAAATTCCTGACAGCATGTGGCCATGCATGAGATCACTGTGAAAAGCTGCAACATTTTCTTGAGCTCTTTATTTTTGTTTCCTGAGAAGTTTGAAGCCATAATCAGCAGCTTATACCCAAAGTCTAGATGTAAAGTCAGCACAGGCTGGACTAAATCCAGGAGTTGCATTAGTTCACAATATACAGGAAAAGAACAAAATCCTATCCAAGGAGATACAGAGCACTAGAATGCTATTTAATGAAGGCTGAACAAAACTAGAGGACTGCTCTAGTGAGGGCACTATATGGGATTTCACTGGGATACCATAATTTCATTTTTATAGTCAAATTCTCACTTTCTGCCCTCAAGGGTATGTGTGCATATGTGTGAAAGTATCCTATTAAACAATTTGGCATATGTAAGTTCTCAAATGGTTCCTTTTTTGAGAGTTTTTTTGGCTAAGTATTATCATTACTTCTTGCAAGTCATTATGAAGAACAGTGTATGAGCATCCAGTTACTAGTATTTCAAGGGTCTGTGGGTGCATAAAACACACCTGCATAGAAACTGGGTTTTACAGGAAGAAATGTTTCATTGGTTGGGTTTTTTTAGATTTTCTTTTCATCTGTTGACTGTTAGAACATTTTATGTGAGAATAAACACATAACTCACCTATCCTGTCATTTTGTCTTGCAATCAGAATGCAAAGAACAGCAGAAGTCAGGTAACTCGGTAAATAATCTCAAAAAATTACTTCTGTAAACAGAAAGGCAGGGAGGAGAAAAAGGAGTAAACTGAGGGATGCCAAGGTGAATCCGCTCTAGGAATGCCAGAAATCTACATTTAGTGTGGACTGCTCTCATGTTTTGTTTCAAAAGTTGTTTCTCTGTGGAAGTCATACTGTTAGTTATGTTTCTTTTTCGAATCAGTGAAGCAAACAGCTGAGTGTGTTCCACGATCACTACTTTGTGGAAAATACCTTAATGGGAAAATCCAATAGCAAACATTGTTAAATATTGTAACAAATTTATCCCTCGCTACACAAAAATAAAACTAACATTATATTTATATTTTCTTATCTACAGGGCTTAAGTGCTTCTGTTCATTGACTCTTTTTTCCTCTTTAATATCCTCTATTATGAGAAAAACAAACAAACAAGGGCTCTGTACAGAATTTTTCAGTTTTTAAATTTGGAGGCTGCAGCAGGCCTCTTGCTTCCTTTCAGTTATCCTCATGAAGAGATAGGAGTTGGAAAAAAATATCTCAGAACAGATTCGGGCTCCAATTGAGTTGGAAGAATATACAGTTAACCCATTTCTATTGACTGAAATGGCTTTAATTAACTTTTTCCCCCTTCCCATTTTTAAGCCCATCAAGTGTTACGCCAGCTAATTCTCTCTCTTTCCAAGCACAAGTATTATTAATTAATCAGGATGAAGTTCTATAAATACTCATATTCCAACTTTATAGAGCATTCTGGCTACTTCTGCCATAAATAAAAGGTACTTACACAACATGCAGCCAATATACAAAGCCCCTATCTGTTAGAACTGAGCCATCACACTCCATTAAGCTCCAGTCAGATTACAGCTTTTTTTATAATTTGTTCCACACCACATATCAGTCTAATACTGCTACTCCTTTTTGGTCAAGTATTAAAACAATATATTAGTTTTAGCTTCTAATATTACCTTCCCTATGAGCTTGTTACAGAGAGGCCATACTCAGTACCACCAATCCCTCGAGTGTAAGGGTGATCTGGTGTCCAGTGTAGGTGTTCAGGACATTTCCTGAGTCTCATAAGACAGGTTACTAAAGCACTGGCAATACTGCTAAAGTGGTAGTGGTGGAGGGCATTCACAGCTAATTACAGGTAATTTCTTGACAAATTTGAGAGCAAACCACAAAAACCTTAGCTCCAACGCTAGCCATGTGATCAAAGAGTTCCGTGACTCAAGTACCCCATGGAAGGGATATTTTAACATACTTTAAAAGTTTTCATAAAACTACCTTCAAGTAAGCCAAGGCACAGCTATGCCTTGTTGATATCCTACAACATCAAGGATCTTGGAAGATGCTGCAGTCTCTCCCACTTGCTGTGTAACTGCTCCCAATACCTGACAACATTTTTCAAACTGTTGGTACAGCAGGCTGGAGGAAGCTGTCTTCTGGCAGAGAAAGACAAATGCTAGAACAGCTATACCCTTTCCTGGCAAGTAATTTATCTGAATTAGATTAAGCTTTTCTGACCTGCTCCACCTACCCAGGGCTTGGGTTAAATTCCAGGGTTACCTATCCAGCCCCTGCGGTACAAACAGGACCCAGCTGAGTAAACAGCTCTGCCCTCCTAACATACAGCAGTGGGACTCAGAAAAATTAACAGCCTGGTTCCTGGGACTCCTGACATCACTACAAAAGCATCAATCGTTTTTACCATCATAACTGATACTGAAAGTCAGTCTTGCATGATAAAGGCAGATACAGTAACTTTAAAATACACACAGAGGTTAATTTAGAGAGCATTTGTACAGACAGCCCATTAAACACAATAAGAAGTCAGATGAGCAAGCGAGAAGATTGTGACTTCCACTTTAACATATTTAATCTGTCATTGCTTTAACTATAATATTTATCAATTTAGGATACAGCGGTACAGAAAAATATTGAAAAGCTTTTTCTAAAGAGTACCAAGTAGTTCCCCCTTGCTCTCCACAGTGTACAGTCCAATACATACTGACAGTAAGTGCATCAGATCTGTATTGAAACCACATTGATAACACAACCTAATTCAAATCTTAGAAACAGCACATTGCCAACTCTGATAGCAGCACAAGAAAAGCATCTGTTATTCTACAAAGCCTTGAAACCTATTTTTTGAAGTATTTCAACTCTGAATTTGGCTTCTACTTGAGTAAAAAAAATAGATTTTTAAAATGCCCGCTAGCATTCAGGACTTTTCATTAGATAGATTTGATCAGATTTTAGAAGTAAATACTTTGTGCTTAAAAAAACCCAATAAACAATAGAGGTTTAGTTGTTGGGGGTTTTTTCTTTCAGCCATTATCTCTACAAATATGAATTTGCTGTTAAGTAACTTCTTAAGTCAGCAGTGTAGGCTAAGGATGGCAACCAACTGACAAAGAATGCCTGAAACTAAATTTGTCTGATAAAGTTCCTTTAGATAAAACTAACTAGTTGTCTGCAAATGACTGATGTGGCAATCACGATTCTCAAAAATCGTACAAAACCAAAACCTTACAAAGAGAGGACAAAGAACTAAAATTTCCCATCCCCAAGATATCAAGAACAGTCATGAGCTCATCAGGTACTGGTTTTATAGCCTCCCCCTGTTTAACACGCTGTGAAGTCCTTATCTCTTTCTACAGTATAACAATCATCTTCCCACCCTCCCTCCTCCCCTGAAGGAATATCATACCAGCTAGCTCCTCTTTGGCAGTTCAATGCATGTCTGATTAAACAGAGCAGTTTTTCATAACTTCTGTTTAACCTTGAAATCTGCTGCTTCTATTTCAGACCTGATGAAGTGCTCGTGTGCCTGCAAGCTTGGCTCATTTTTTCCCCCCATACCAGCTGGTCTAATAAATTACCTCTTCCTAACAACCTCATGTTAGCAATGTCCTTAGATCATATACAGCTAAACACTATTATGCCACCTCAAACTTGTATTAAACCATGATAAAGAGTACTGCTGGCTTAAGAAATAATAAAAAACCTGAAGTCACTCAAACTATTACCTTGCATTACAGGTAATCATTCACCTTGCCCACTCCTCACACAGCTGAGGAAAGGATCACTTTTAAATTGTTGCCAGGAACACAAGCATTTTCTGTTTAAGCTGTTCTAAATGTATAACAAAATACATAGACTGAACATTTTAATAAGTTTGAGGTGACTCCAGGGCTGATGGTTAGGTTCCCTAATTGTCTGCCAGAGAGAATGAGTTTAAAACAAGCAGTTTGCGTGATTTAAATTTTAAAGCAACTTTTTACCCTAATTCGAGAAATGGAAGGGGGTGGGGAAGGAGCATTTTGTTGCAGAAAAATCACCTCTTTTCAATCCATGGGTAAAAAGTCCTTTCTTTAAGGTCCAGCAGTTGGAGGCTTAACTCCCGTTTCAGACATGCCTTTATTTGGAAACAATGCGGGAGCAGGCAAGGCAGGGCTTTTTCATAGATGCTGCCTGGCCACGGGCAAGCTAACAACAACTTGGCAAAATGACAGGCAGCTCTGGACAATCAATACAGCCATGTGCTCCTTGAACAAAAAAAAAAAAACAAGCGTGGAGTTTATGGTTTGAAAAAGCACACAAACAAAAAACCCCTTTGTAATTGCTTATTAATCATTAAAGGAAAGAGACGAAGATCGGAGCTCCATACAAATCCCACAAGGATGAGGCTCACCCAGCTGCACTCTTGGGACACCTATTGCCTGGAGCACAGTGCTGTCTTCAGGACTGCAGTGTACCTGCTCTGGAGCACAAGCACCAGCTCCACAGCAGAGGCCACAGCCGTGCAAGGCACAGGCAGAGCTGGCCATGAATGGGAGGGGGACAGGAGTGCTGACAGAGGACTCAGTGTAAAACTCCAAGTGCACACCATCAATGTACCAAAACACAGGAATTTGGGGCAGCTCCCACACTGGTGTTGGCACTCGGCTGTTCCCAGCAATACCTGCAAGATGGCTCCTTGAGATCACATCCCCCTTCTTCCCACAGACAGGGAGAGAGACTATTTTTACACAGCCGCTGACCACTTTGACAAAAATAAATGGAAGTAAAACTTGAGGCCAGTCATCTTCCTGATACTCCTCTCTCCCAGGGACCTTGGGAACATTAGAGGCAGAGGAGACCAAGTGAGAAGAGCAGACTCCAAGAATTTGAAGAAATAACCTGACCTCAAGTGAAAGATCAGGATCTGCATTTTCTTCCTCCACCCTGCTTTCTCTCACACAAAGAAAAACTCTCAGTTAGAAAAGCTGACATATCTTCAGAAATCATTCTTTTTTCTTTTGGAAAAAGAGGCTCCATCCAGCTCCATTCAGATTTTCTTCCCTACCTTCTTCCTCCCTAGTATTGCCAAGGTCAGATACAGGAGCCATACAAAAACCAAAACAGAAAGAGGAGGTATCTATTTAAAGGTACTTTCATCCTCTTCAGAAAAAACCTTTATCCTCCAGAAGTTAAAGTTCACACTCTGCACAATCTTTACCTTGTGGTTTTCCCTACACTCCTGAAGCATTGGCTCAGTCCTGTTGAACGGAGGAAAAATTATCCACTTCACTGCTGATCCCACCACTGGTGCTGGGTGGACCACCACACTAAGCCAGTCTCTCACTTCTAACCTCTTTAGACCACAGTGTTCACAGAGACATCTGGCTTCTATGATAGGAGCCACTCATATCCATCCTCTGATGGATGGTTGATATGAGAAAGAAGGGCAAATACTTATTGAAATATTATTTTACTAAGCAAAAGCCTAGCTTTCCAATTAATATGGTTTTTCTTTCCAGTGGACAGGTTTGTGATGAAGGTTTGGCATCTGTTCAGTTCTTCCTCTGTGACAAGTAACTTTCCTGTCTCCTGCATAGATTCAATCAGCACAGCTTTGGCTGCCAGCATGTGACACCCAAAAGCCTTTCATCCACAACAGTCTTGAACTTTGTTTTCCATCATGAAATACATCTTGCAGATGTATATTTTTATTTTTCCACCTGATCTCATGTATAGAGGCCACATTGTTAAAGCATCTTTAGTAAGCAGGAAGAAGGTGGGCAGGACACAGTTTCTGTGGCACAAGTCCCTCTTGAAGGAAAAGGACTCAAGACTGAGCAGTGTGGGAGACCATGCTTACTTAATCATGCAAACTGCAGGATCAGGCAAGTGATAAATATGCTTTCCTCTCAGAGCACTCTGAAGGCCTCTGTCAAAAAGGCAGCCTGTGTTTTACACCCAAAAGCAGATGCTGCCTCGTTAGTCACCCTCCAACAAGGGCTGCTGAAAGCTGAGGTTAAGAAATTATTTACCTTCTCTCAAGATTGCATCATATCTCACTAGACATTACCAATTTCCTGTTGCACTCCAAGAACTGGTGAGAGTTCTTGGAAGTATTATTTCTGACAAAATGCATTTCAAAATGTAATATTTTTTTCATATTTGTGGTCACAAAACATCTCTGTTAGACTTACTGACTGCTGAAGAGCTGCCTCCTAAGAAGAAAGATTTCAATTTCAAAGCAAGTTGGAACGATTTTCTAAATTATCCTAAACTTTCAGAATCAATTTAACCTGTTTTGAGATTTGCAGTTGTTTTCAGGCCTTTTGCTTGGATTTAAGAACTGCTTCATCAATGTTTACAGTGGTTTTTTTCAGCTGTTTCTTGACCAAACCAAATTAAGTAGTTTGGTTTAGATTTTAATTTGATACAACGTCTAAAAAAATAATAATTCCAATAATTATTTTCTTCCTCTTCCTTCTAGGGATTGTGCTATTAAAAGGGTCCTGTGGTACAAATTTTGAGTTGAGAAACACAGTAATGTGTTCTTTCTTTTCACCCTTTCTATTTAAGAAAGGAAATATTACTAGAAATGGAACAGTAACATTAATTTCAGTAAGATCCCACAATTCAGAGCTTTAACCACCTGATTCCAGGGTAGCTATAATTGTGTTCAGTAGTTTTGCCCATTGCACTACCAAAGTACCATAGGAAGAATCACAGAATATTCTGAGTTGCAGACACACAAGGATCATTGAGTCAGACGCTGAATGGCCCATATGGGGTATGAACCCACAACCATGGTTATTAGCCCCATGCTCTAACCAAGTGAGCCAATAAATATGAGGGATTGGCACTGGCATTTCTCCTAGAGTTTTAATCAATGCTGTCAAAACATGCAGTAGCAACTGATTGCTGCCTTGAGTAAGTAAAGGTAGTGAAGTATTAGTATTCCCTGTAATAAGACTCATGAACACTACAGATTGCATATAACAATTGGCAATTTTCAAGGGAGCCACCATAGCAGGGCAGCCCAACCCTGCAGAGCAATTTACAACAAGTGAATGAGCCAGAACTGAAATCAATTCAGTGACAAAAATAAGTTCAAAAGACAAACAGCAAATCAACCACCAGAAGCTGATTTATTTCCACAGTAGATGGATGTAAATACTTCCTCTTCCCTGCACTGCTAGACTTTCAGTTCAGAGAATATATTAAGAGATTGAGAACCCACATCCAACACTGTGGCTCCCTCTGACTGTTGTATTGTGTTAAAACTATTGTGAGAGTATGTTCAGCCTAGTTAGCCAAGAACTTTACCACCTCTATAATTAGCTCTGGAACCTGACATCATCATTCCCTCAAGGTTCTCTTAAAATTTTAATAGCCTGGTTTATGAATATTCATTTGCCAGCATTATACTTCCAGGGATTTATGAAAACCAAATGGCATGTCAGTGCTCAAAGACGTTCTATTACTTCTGCTGCTTCCTTAGCACATTTATTACAAGTCAGAAAGTGCACCAAGGCTGCAGTTGATCCAACCATCTGGGTCAATTCATAGAGATTAAGTGGCACAGCAGACACCTAGTGCTGCTGCTCAGGTGCCCATTAATCCCTGCAGTGGACGTGACGCTTCTTCACAGGCCTCATCGGTTCTAGGCTATAAAAACTGTTTCTCCCTTATCTCCTCCTGTTTCTCTCCTCCTACATGCCACTGCAATTACAAGCCAAGCACACAACAGCCAGCCCTTCAAAGGCTGCTTCTATGTAAGAGAACAGTTGCCCAAACCACAGAGTTTATCAGATGTGTACAGGCAATTATTCCCCATAGTCAGCTTGTTTCAGCAAGTGCTTCAACACAGATGGAACTGGCACACTGCAACAGCTAAATAAAGTTTGTGACACTTTGGTCCATTACCAAGAGACACAAAAATTTCTTCTGTATCACAAGCTGTAATTTGTTTGATAGTTTTTTGTGTTTTCCAAATTGTGACAGTGCTGAAGTTTTAGGCCACTGGCTTGGACATTACGGTATGTCACAGACATGTGAACCAATCATCCCCAGATGTAAAGCATCTCCAGTTCTAAAAGGAGAGCTCAATAAAAGTTCACAGTGCAAGTAGATCAAAAGCTTTTATGAATCTGAATAGCACAAAAAATATTTAGAGCACAGCTTGTAAAGAATGTGAAATTCAAGGCTACACTTAATGCATTAAACCAGGTGTATTATTAAGCCAGAAGCTTCCTCCTAATAGTTATGCAAACTGTAAAGCAAAACTAGAAAGCCAAATAGTGTCATTTCTCCTATGTATTCCTTAGCTATATTTCTCCTTTGTCAGCAAAGAAGCTCAGCAAAGCTCAGAACTACTTTTGTCATTTCCTGACAAAACAAATTTAGTTAGAACTTTCTGAAGTTATTGTCAAGCCTTACCTTACAACAATTTATGTAATTATGTGATTTTCCCCTCAGCACCACTGCTTCAGAACAAACGAGGTAAGAGGTCTGATCTGTCANAACAAACGAGGTAAGAGGTCTGATCTGTCATAAATGAACATTCCAAGCTTCTGGTTTCTGTTTCTCCTCGAAATATTTACAGAACAATGAAAAGCACTAAATTTGGAAGAGTAACTTCCAACAGCACCATTTGGCAAATGCAATATTTAAAGGCATCTCCAAAGAGAACCTGTAGACTATTCAGCAGGAAAAAAGAGAAGAGAAATGTAAATAAAGAATAACAAGTAATAAAAAGGATATAATCCCTGAAGAGAAAGGGACAAGAAATTAGAGATCAACAACTGAAACAGTGAAGAAAAAAGGTCAAAAGTCCTGAAGGATGTAATCATGATCCTATTTTAAAAAGGGAAAGGCTAAAATTGTGACTGAGACAATGGCCTATGGGCCAATCCAGAAAGTCTGAAGTACCATAAATAAAATGGCTTTGTAGAACATCATCACTTGATGCTTCCTCTAGCTCCCAGGTCACAGCTTTGGCCAGAGACTGGTGTTTGGGAAGGCTACTGAGAATTCTCACCAGCGCCTGGGGGAAAGCTCTGCACTGCAGCCAGTCCTGGACACTGGTCAGGGCACAGCAAGCACACATCACTGGGGTTGAATTACACTATTTCTGCTTGGCTTCTGTAGAGAAACCAGCTTATTTGGACTTGTTTTTTAGCTTCCTGGCTTTCCTTGGG
>VYZP01027532.1:0-18328 GCA_013400635.1 Hypocryptadius cinnamomeus
CAGTGGTGGGGGAAGTAAAGAACAGCATGAATGGTACATTCCTCTGTTGTGCATGAAATTGGGAATTCTGTGCACATCCACAGTCTGACACCGCTTTGATCTTTTGGGATTACAGCAGCAGTTGTCTGTGTAGTGAAACTAGTTCAATAAACAGTGCAGCAAGGCTTTGGATGCAGTCAGATGGTCCAAGACAGCCCATGCCCTGAACACTGAGCAGCGCGCTGAGGCAATGCAGGCGGTATAGCCCATAAACGATCCGGTGTAAAGCGTTTTCCAGTGCCATTCTTCACAAGTGAGGAGAGATTTCTTCTTGTAGAAACCCTGCAAACGGGCCCTCTGTGGTAATTGAGGAGTTGCTGGTAGATCCAGCTGGAAGTATCTGTCAGTGGTGTTATTTTGTCATTGCAGTCTGGGGGCTGCTGTCTCTGACCTGGAGCTGACATAATTGTCGGGATGAAGGAGCGATGGCTTTGCCAGTACTGTATGCGCCCCCCAGTGGGAATTTCGCTCCTTTTCCTTTGGTGACACACCGTAGAATTTATTTTGTGTACTGCTGAGAATGGTCGGTGTAGCACGGGGTCACGGTGAGAAAAGCTGAACTGGAAATCACAAGGCAGAAATGGGAGTGAGGCAAGAAGTAAAAGCACATAAGCAGATATCATTTCAATTTTTGTATTTTCTCCATACCTACAAATATCTATGCATATTCTTGTAACAATCTTCTCTTTAGAAAAGTTAGCTTTCTCAGCTTATACTGAAATGCATGCAGATGATGTAGAATTAGCTGATTGTTAGTGATAGCATCTCTGGAAAGCCTCCTGGCAGCACAGGATGCTAGGGCACAAGGAAGAGTTTGGAGGCATACATTTGGAACTGTCCTGTTGCCATCCTGCTGCTAATCCAGTCAGGTAGCCATGTCTTACTTATTCTGGACCAGTTTGTAGTCTGGTGAGGCTCAGACTCTGGTCTTGCAGACCAAAAGACAACACAGAAGTAATTGTTTTAACAGACCCCTCCTCCTGCAGGACCCTAGCCTTGCCAAATGATCCTGGAGCAGGACTGTAGGTGGAGTACTATGTAATGAATGCTACTCAGTAAAGAAGGCTAGTGGTTTATTGCTAAGTACCACTTTAGACCTCAAAATCTAGGTTCAAAAACCGGCAGTAGGCTCCTAGTATGCCTTTTGTGATTTACTAAACTTTGCCTGCTTTGTAGTTCTAAAAAACATATGCTGGAGTATTAGATTTCCAGTGGTTCAGTAAAGCTTTTATACACAGTTGTTAGATTCAGTAACTCGGAATTCTAGAATCTCAGACTCCACTTCTGTGATGCAGTTGGTGTTTTTTGGTTTTGTTTCCTTCCTCTCCTTTTGAGGATTTTTGGCCAAGTAATACAAAAGTTATTGGTTGTAATAGAAGGCTCAGGATGCAAAGTCATATTAAAGTAGTAATGTCCTACTAAAGCCTGTATAGCTTGGAATGCCATTTTGCCCCTCCTCTCTTCACCTTAGTGAAAGGTAACCTTATTCCTGCCTTTCTCTCCGATTTAGGAGAAGAATATATCTGCTATCTGAAGGCATATTTGTAAAATAGCTTGTCATCCTGAATGATGGTGTGATACATTTGCGTAATGAGAGATTTCATATCAAAGCATAAATGTAAGAAGGTTGAAGAGGTGTTGCCTTGGCAACCCCTGAATCTTGTGGTCTTTGTAGTATAAATTAAAAAAAAAAACCCTAATCAAGGACTAGATTCAGCTGTATTTATGTATTTAAAATACCTATTGATTATGGTACAAGATTTGAATGGGAAGGGAAAACAAGATCTCCAGTTAGTTATATTGACAAAGTTTGTCCTCTGCATTTTGGAAGAGCGAGACAAAAACCACCTAAGTTGTAACCACAGTATTAAATGCAGTGAAATCAGATTTATGCATAAGAAAGGTCCTATATATGTCACTGCAAGTGTATTTCTACTTGGGATTTGTGTGCAAAATGTTATTTTATTTGCTGGCATCCCTGTGCACCACACTTTGAGGTTTTTTTACACTTGAACAAGGATCCAATTAAACAATAATGTGTGTATTTGAAGAGTAATGGCAGAGACAGGGTTCTGCGAACCCTCCTTACCTAAGGAAACCATAACTTTCATGGTAGTGAGCAGCCTACTGCCTCTAGCATTTAGCTCAGTTTGACACCAGTTTTGGTGGAGGGTCACAGCAAATGACAATAAAACAAATGCTAAGATTTGCACACAGAAATATACAGGCATTAGATTGGCCAAATCATTGGCTTCCATGACAAGGTGACCAGCTTAGTGAGGAAGGAAAGGCTGTGGGTGTTGTCCATCGAGACTTCACTAGTGCTGTCCCTCAAGGTCTTTGCTTTCTCTTAAGGCAGCCTTCAAATCTGTTGTGGACTTCAAGAAAAAAAAATCCACAGGAGGAAGAGGTTGCTTTGGCAATCTTTCTTTTAGACAGGGGATTGGTGGATTGTCATTTCAGCATATCAGATGGGACCCCTGAAGGGGCTCTTTGAAGAAATTTGATTTGTCAGGGAAATCAAGGTCAACAAAATCTTCAGATTCACCCTCTGAAATTTAAGGCACCTACCCAGGCAAGCTACTTGAGAAACTAGCTGGTTTCCCACCATCTTTAACATGGAGAACAAGAAAGGGAGCTCCCAGGTCATGACTTAGGCAACCTGCAGTCAGAAGCACCCTTGGGAAAGATTTCATTATTCAGAAGGGGAACCTAAGAGGTGCCATGATCCTTCATTGGCCACGTTCTTTCTAAATACAGGTAAAAAGAACCTAACACTAAATCCTCAGCATGCTGTGTGCTGTTTTAGATTTCTATTTCACAGACTTCTGGAGAGAAGGGCTGCAAAATCTCCTCCTGATGGAATGGACCTAGCCACATTCTCAGCACTGTGTTTGAGAGGGGCAGAAATGCAGCTTTCCAGGAGAGGTGAGATCAGGAGGCCTCGTGGAGGGAGGACTGCAGGCAAGGACCTTAGGGGAGAGAGGCTCAACAAGCACTGAAGCCACATGAGGAGCATGATAACAATCAGGATTTGGGTTTTATTGTGACCATTCCTCAGCAGAAGGTGATGCTTAGAAGTTTAATAATAAAATAGGCATTAATTTTTAAAAGTAGCAGCATCTCTTATTTTGCAACTAATACTGCATAATATACCGGAGCAGATGAATAAAATTTTTGTAGTTTGGCTGCATATAAATGACTGTTATTGTTAAGAAGAAAGGTCTAAGCTTTGATAAATGAGACAAAACAGTACAGTATAATATAATAGCAGAGAAAAATTATAGCAGTGTTTCAGTACCTCATTAATGAGGGATTTGCACACTTTCCCTTTTAATATGTGTCTTCTTCTGCAGTTTTATATAACTCATCAGTACAAAAGTGACTGTAGCTGTTAATTAAACAAGGTATTTAACATTACTTTGTTTTAAATGTATTCTCAATAGAATTGGGTTATAAGAATACAAAAATAACATGCTTTTTTAAAAAAAGTTGTTAATTCAAAGTAAAATATTTTGGTTTCTGAGTGTGTACCTGCTTATAACTGGAATTTATGGGACTTTTTCTCTTTTGTTTTTATTCTTGCATGATTGCTGAAGTGGTGGTGTTAGTCTAAGGGTCTGAATTGGCTGGTGAAGCCTTCACCAGGAGAAGTAGGAGTCAATGCACTTGACAGTGCCCATTTCACCTTAGGACTCCACCCAGGTGTTAGAGGCACTTCCGTGTATATTTTACATTGGTGAGTTTGTACACCTGCCTAAGTTTCAGCCACTTATAGTGGTGTGTGAGAGTGACCTGATCCCACACTTGCTCTTTTGTGGGATGTCAAGTGTGTGTATGGGACTAGAACAGAGGTATATTTGCACAACTGTATTGTAACTACAGTATATGTAATAAGATAAGACAAGGCTGTGAACTGCTTCCAGCCCGTGCTTTCTATAATAGTCCTAAGTGATACTGTAGTAATTCATGACATGACAGTCATATTTCTGACATATTTCTGTTCTAGCTTTCTACGTTGTCCCTTATTACAGACTGACTTTTCAGGGATGTGTAGTATCAGTTGGGCTCCAGTAAAAGACAGTCCCATTCATGCAGAAATCTTTACATATGTTAGGCCAGTGGTGCTTGTCTCAGTTGATGCAAATAGGCAACAATCAACGTCACTAAATAATACATCTGGCAGCAAAACAACTCTATTTTAAAAGCATTGCTGCAGAGCTGCTAAAACTACACCTCAATTCTTAGGAGAAAAAAAAAGAGAAGAAACCTCAATGATTTTGATGCTGAATGGTTTACTAGATGAGAGTGAAGGGCAACTTTTGTCAGGGACTTAACACTGAGCTGTGTGTGTTCAAGGCACACTGGGGCTGAGGTCTATTGATCCCTGGTGCTCAGCCTATTGAAATGATCAAAGCTGGTGGGAGGGAGTCTGCTGCAGCTCCATATGTTGCATTCAAGCTGAACAAGGATTTCATCTTCCCCAAGCCACCTGCAGAGCAAGATTGCTCAGATCTCCAGAGATGAAGTAGGTTTCGCACTAGTTGTTTCTTGCTTGAAATCCTTTTAAGGGTAATGGAGGGTCTGATAATTTCTCCATGTGGTAATAGACATAATGGCACGAAATGAAGCTGGGGGCAGTAGACAAAGTGGAGAGAAATATGGTTAGGAAATAAAATCACAAGAGACCCACACATTCAAAGTAAGGGACCAAACCTTCCAGGGAGATGACTGCAAGTTGTGGTTCCATCACGGTGTCTAGTGCTCTGTGATGGTACCTTACCTGGCTCAAGTACTAGGAGCCATATGGCCACAGGCTAAACATGATACTTAATTCAGGTTAAAAAAGGAACAGTTGACATGACTGTTCTTTCAGGACCAGAGCAAATCACCTATGGTGGTGGTATATGTTTTGTGTAGGTGTACTGCTTTCTTACAGGGAAAGCATGGGTTCCACTTGTCCAATATCTTACAGTTTTTGCAGGCTGCCTCCTTAGACCTGAGTCATTCCAGCTTTGAGTTCAGATATTGAAAAGAACCTGTTTTCAAATCTTTGCATTGTTAAAAGCTTCACATATAATGAATCTTTCTGTTTGTATACAGGAAACTTCTAAAAAGTCTTATTTGTGACTGGTAGGTAGACAGAGGTGGTGGGGATTCAGTGGAACTGGATTCTCTGCTTTATTGCACAGACTCAATTTACTAAAGGGCACTTAAGCACTGCATAAGAGCTTCTGTGTGAACAAAGATAGTGCTTTTTAATTTGTATGGCTTTCAAATAGATACAACCTGTTACCAAGAGCAGTGGATGCTTTGCACCCATTGTTAAGCGTCTCTTAAGCTGTGGAAAGACCAAGAGGGTAAAACAACCCCATTTCTTTTCCAGAAAGGTGAATGTTTGGGGGGACTGTGTGAAAATGGTGCAATTCATAGAAATTAAGCAGCTAGTTGGCAACAGAAAATTGTTTTTTCTTTTTGGGCACAATTGAAAAAGCTAATCTGAAAACTATGTCAACTATGACATTTTTTGAAAGCAAATATTAAACTATTTTCTGAGTATAGAAAACAAAAGGGATTTTGTAATGAGTGTAAGGGTTTATCATGTCTCTAATGTTTGCATTAAGAGCACTTCAATGTCATCCTTGTTTGTACCTTTCATCATTTCCCAATAGCATTACAAAAATAAGTACTTGTTACTTGGAGTCACATTGCTCCACAGAACAGTATTGTATTTTTGTTCATTACTGCTATAGAAATGAAAAAAAAATCATATTTTGTAATGCAACACTGTGAAACTCTTTAGAACTGTCCATATGCAGTGTTTCAATGTAAATGCATGTGTGTTCCTATGCATACACATGTATATGGGTGTGTATTTACCCCCTGGGATCATATAAAGGAAAATTATTATTGAAAGGGAGAGGATGGAATAACATGTAGTGTTACTCAAGTAACTTCATTGTAGAAAAAGCTTGTAAAAGGAATCACAGAACAGTTGATGTTTGAAGGGAGCATTGCAGGTCTTTGAGCTCCTGACACCTAGAGTCAGTTCTCCAGGACAATGCCCAGGTGACTTTTTAATATCTCCAAGGATAAGACACTCCATAACCTCCCTGGGCAGGTGTTTCATCACCCTGACAATGAAAAAGTACATTCAGATTCCTGACTACATAGCACTTGTTTGCCCAATCAGCATGTATTTTCCTCTGCTTAGATGGGACTAATTACACTTCCTTTGCTTCATTTTGGAGTTAGACCATATTGGCTAATATTTTAAATGGCCTTTTGTGCCTCTCTGTGAAGAGAACTGCTTTTAGCAAGAAAGCAGAGTTTGAAGACACTCAACACATTTTGTTGTGCCTGACTTTATGGACTTTGTTCTCCTAAAGCAGCACTGTGCTCCTGAATATCTGTGCACCCCTTCATTCTGCTCTCTCAGTGCCATATGCACATTAATAACCAATGATAGAGGAAAAAAAAGTTCGAGTTACAGGTTGAACTCCAAACTACTGCTTTTCTGGAAGTATCATAGATCATGTTTAATAGCCTGTGGATCAAAATGAAACCCAGTATATATCACAGGGGAACTCAATAATTGAAGCATTCTGGGAATGTCTAAGTACTGGAGTGCTGAGGTCCCTAGAAGCTTCGTTCTGTGCTGTTTTTACCTGAATAAAAGCTCTATCATCTATTTTTTTATAACAAATCTTAATAATATTTTAATGCACTGACTTAAATTATTTTATCTGACATTCAGGGGAACAATAAACTCCTTTTTCAGCCCCTTCCAACTTCTGATTTTCTGCAAATGAGAAAAACAGTCCTTGAGAGACATAAGCATTTCAGAGTATCTCCAGTACACTTGACTCATGGCTATCTCATCTTTGTCCTGGGTGTCTGCAGAATGGTCCCTCAGGAGCACTGAACGTGTTCTCTGGGTCTGTGAAGCTGTTCTATCTATCTGCCAGCTCTGAATTTACTCCTTTCATATGAGAAGCCTCAGGGGCTCTCTGAAGGATCCTAACTGGTCTCCTGGTGATGGGAAAGCAATAATTTGCAAGCCTGAAGCTGCACAGGTGGTACTGTGTGGGTATGGCAAGGATAGTTTTGTCTCAGAAAGAGAGCAGTAACAGAAGGGTTTTGTGGACTTGCTGCTCTGTGGTTTGCACAAGGGATAAATTATTTTCTTATTTAAATGTGGTAGAAGGAAGGTTGACTTTTCTAGCACCTGGCAGAGAAAAAAAACTTGGGATGAAACTGTAGGAATCCTGCCAAGATTGAGACCCTTGAACCTTTCTTGACTATTACAGGGCACACCCTGGCTGGTGTGCTGGGGCTGCATTGTGTGCCTGTGCCAGAACTGGGCTGGTGCAGGCTGTGCTGGCTGCTCTGGAGCCCTCGGGGCTGGGGCAGAGAGGCAGCCGTGCAGCCCAGGTCAGTCCCCTCTCACGGTGTTTAACGGTGCTCCTCGAAGACCATCGTGTTTTCACTGCATTGTTTCACCTTGTGCCTGTAAGCTGCTCCTAGAGCTGCCTCCCTGCAGCTGCCCAAGAGCTGCTCCTAGAGCTGCCTCCCTGCAGCTGCTCCCTAGCCCTGGGAGGATTTTGGAATGCAGTTCAGAGGATCTGTTTTACAGTGAGAGTTTGAACTGAATGGGGTTGATGACTGAAGTGATTTTTAGATGAGCATTTTAGGGTGCACTAGGGACTGGTAGGGGAGCTGCCCACCAGAGCCACTGTCTTGATACATGATGGCTATATATATTCCTTTATGATGGTTATATACGCTCATTAGCCTCACTGATAATTGGTATTTCAATGCTGAAGGGTACATGTAGGATAACAGTAATAACTACCCCTCCCCTTGCTCCTGTGGATAGGATGAATCTCACTGAGAGTTAAAGTAAAGAGCGTGGCCAAGCAAGAATCATTCTTAGCAGTTGTTTAATTGTTAATGCACGATTCGTCTTGCTTTTGCACTAGTTAAACTGCAATGTGGCATGGAAGGCACCATTTCTTGGTGCCTTTCCCTCTGCAAGGGTGTGGTAACAGGACCTTCTCTGAGTGCTTTAGATATAAAGGTACTTGAATTTCAGAAGTTGCGGGTGGATGAATGAAGAGTGATTAGTAGTGTGGTCTGTTGGTGATGATTTTTTAAATGAACCATTTCTACACTACTCATTAAAGTTCCTTCTGGTTACAAATCCTTCTGGTGGTATTGGTGAGGGTACCAGCCCTGTCAGCTGGTACCTGCTGTGGTTTCTGAATGAAACAAGTGTCTTCTAGCATTCTGTTGGGTTTGACATGTTTAATAAATAACAGCAGTGAATTGACCATAGTGCAATAGTAGTGATCATAAGATAAATAGCATAGTGATTTTTTTGGTCATTTTCTAGTGAGTTGGACAGAAGGAAAATAAAATCTTTGAGTTTCACCCTTAATTAATGGACTGCTACAACATGAGTTACTCTGTGTTTGATGGAAAGTAAGATAATTTTTTCTGCTTTATCAGCCAGAAAAGAGCAGCTGCTGAACAGAATAAGTCTTTATTTTGCCTCACAGTAAAGGTAAAGTTCCACTGTAGTCTGAAACATGGGTGACAATTTTACCACTGGCTTAGCCTATCTGGGGAAATATTTCACACTAGCTGTTATATGAGGCTTAAGTGGGGAACTCCCATGTCAGTGGAGTTTCAAAGGATGTGGGCAATTGGGCAAATGCAGCATCTCTAAGAAAGAATTGCAATCATAATTTATAGTTCACAAATATTCAATAAAAGAATGGTTTAGAGGTTGTCTTAGGGTACTGTCATTGTCTACTTGACCAGCTCTGTATTTTGGACACTCTGGGTAGACAGTGACTTTTGTATAAGCACATGTTCTAGAAAGGCATCTATTCTTGACTGGAAAACATCAAGGAATAGTAAAACTAAAAAACATTCTTTGGCATCTCCTTTCAATAGCTAATTAGCCTTCCTGTACAAAATGGTGGTGAAAAAATGCTTATCCACACTAAAATAGCCTTCTCTAATGTGTTTTTCCCTTTTGCTCATAAGTTATCATCAAGTCACCTCTCATTCTTCTATTTATAAACTAAATAGAATCATATCTTTAGGTCTTCATTAGACATTGAGGTATTTCTGTGGCTGCCACCATCATCCTTCCCATTTTTCAGTATTGTAAAAAACCCCAACGAACATCTGAACTACATATTGCTTGCCAGCACCTCTGTTTCCACTACTGTACGTGGAGATAAAATTGTCTCCCTAATGCCTGTGCAATATATATATATATATATATGTATAGATGATGAATGCTGAAATGAAAAGTTTTCTTGTGTGTATAAATTACTAATTTGAGCACAAAATAAATTGTCAAGACATCTTGAGTGGTTTGGGTTATTTTTCCCATTGGCCTATGGAAAACAAACATAACTTCCCAGATAAACCTGTGGTCCTATGATCTGTGAATCTTTGTTTAAGAGCAGTCTTGACTGTTTTAAAGCACTCACATAAGTGATCTAATTACAAAATTTTGTAGTCTGCCTCTTGACAGAACTTTTAAAAGCTGATTTTGGCTTGGGTGTAGAGTGAAAACAATTGCAGATAAGTCAGTTTCTTACCAGAAAGGATTTTTGGCTTCTGATGTGTGAAGTTCATATGAATTTTGTTTTATTGTTGATTGTTACAGTCTTTTCAGAGTCACTGTTTTTAGGGTAGTCATCCATTTTGACATCCATTTTGATCTGTCTCTGGTTTTTTTTTTGCACACATAACTTTCCTTTTAAGTGAGTTTGAGCAGTCCAGGTCTGTGCAATGGCTTCTCTTCCTTGTTTTTCTCCCTTTGAGAGTCTCTCACTTGTAAATGGTATCAGCTGTCATTTATTGACTTTCAGAAAACCAACAGTGAGGATCAGCATCAAGGTTAATCCTGATCTCTGTGGAGCCTCACTAGCAGTAATGTTTGACTGACATTTTGTTTTTCCTGTGTGGGAAGATATGCTAGTTATTCAAATTTTGTTTGGTGCTACTGCATTCCTGTTGTGTGGTCCTCATTTTTTTGTGCTGTTCCTGTGTGAATTGTTCCTGCTATTTTTCATTTAAATGGCTTGTGTAAGGCTTTCCTATTAATGCTCTAAGTGCAAATAAATCATCAAGAAAACTTGGAATATCAGCAAAATAATGAAGGTGGGCTGACCCAAAAAAAATGGTGCTTGGCAAAGATATAAATATAACTGAACACAAAAGACTACATTTTGAATCTGTTTCTATAAATTTTAGAATTCCTATGTATTCTTACCTTTAACTCATTATAAATTAAATCTAGCATGATCTTTTCTTTGTTAACTTCAGGTTCACATTGACTTAAGCAACCTTATTTCACTAGGTCTATTTTCTTACCACTTCTAATACTAGTGCTTGTTTCCTGAAATTTTCACAGTATCCTCAAAAATTATCCACAGTTTCGGTGAGCTGTTTTTAATCTTAGCCATCCAGGCCTATAGACCTAAAAAATTTTCTTCAGTAGATCTTTAACATCCTGATAGCAGCTGATGGCTTGGAAAGCTCATCAGATTTGTGGCAGGAATCCCTCACAGCAGAAAAAGAAAGCATATTGAACATTTCTGCTTTGACTGCATTTTTAATGATTTAACCATGCATAGGGCTTCAGTCATCCCTAATGTACATACTAAACTGCTTCTTCTTTCCTTAGTCCTGTCAATCAAGGTTTTCTTTTCCTTCTGATAAATTTTCTTCTTGTCACATTTGTATTGATTGCTATCTGATCTGCTTCCCTCTTTCAGCTTGTTAAATATTGCTTTGCTATCTTCCCTTTGCCAATAAATCGGGATGGGCTTTTAGATAAAGCTGTCTTCTTTCTTGATTGAAGGATTGCAGCTTTTGGCCATCTAATCTCTTCTTAAAGAGCTTTAAGCCTTCATCTATCTTTTCCACCTGAAGTTTTTTGGAAATTAAGTCTTTTAAAGCAGTCTTTTTGATTGTGACCATCCTTTTCCTTAGGCTTCACTGAGTATAGTTAGGTTGTGATGAGTTCAAAGGGGGCAGAGCTGATTTATAGACCGGTGAGTAATTTCTTTGGGCCACAGTATGGTTGGAAATGAAGATGTATCATACTGGATCTGCTGGTAAGTTGGGACAGGGTGTGCAAAACTGATTGTTGTATGAGTTAGTATTGTATTTGCGGGGTGCCCTGATGAAGGAAGGAATGATGAATCTGACTCCATGTTCTCAGAAGGCTTTATTATTTTATGATACTATGTTATATTAAAGAATACTAAACTAAACTATGCTAAAGAATACAGAAAGGATACTTACAGAAGGCTAAAAAGATAATAATGAAAACTTGTGTCTCTCGCTAGAGTCCCAACACAGCTTGATCCTGATTGGCCAATGAGTCAAAATAATTCACAGCAGAAACCAATGAACCAATAACCTGTTGGATGAACAATCTCCAACCACATTCCAAAGGAGCAAAACACAGGAGAAGCAAATGAGATAAAATTGTTTTCTTTTTTCTCTGAGGCTTCTCAGCTTCCCAAGAGAAAAATCCTGGGCAAAAGGATTTTTCAGAAAATATACATGTGACAAATTAGAATCTGTGGGTGTGATGGGTCCATGTATGGTAAGGGGATGTGGTGACTGCTGGAGGAGGAAGGTGAGACAATGCCACTGCTGGGTATCCATGTGTCTTGGCTGCTTGAATGATGCCTCAGTTTAATTAATATAATGTAGATTTCTACAGCTATCCCATCCCTGGAGAGATTCTGGGTCAGGCTGGATGAGGCTTTAAACAACCTTGATGTACTTGACGGTTTCCCTGCCCGTTGCAGGGTTGTTGGACCAGATGACCTTGAAAGGTCAACTCAGACTATTCTGTGTAGCATTTGTGTTTGTGAATCAGGCTGTTTTTCACAATCAGCAATAGCTATGAGGTGGTTGTGTTGACTGCAGGACTCACTGCTGAAGCTGCCAAGGTGCTCTGCTGGAAGTGGTTAGGGATGGTGGTTAGGACCTGGCTGGAGGACCTGCCCTGCATGCCCCGCTCTGGATCCCAAGGATGGGAATTCTGCTGTGTCCGTAGCTGTATCAGGGCTCAGGGCTCGGGTCTGGTCGGCTGTAGGGCGACAGGTGCAGCTGGGGGTCCCCTCTGGAGCGCGGCTGTTCCAAGAGGATTTCCAGCCACGGGCAGCAGCAGAGCCCGGTGACCATCGGGGGGCACCAGAACACAGCAATGCGCCGGAGCTGCTCAGGAGCGCTCAGGCGGCTGATGTCTGTCTGGCTCAGCCGGGGAAAAGTCCCCTGTGTTTGAGGGGGGCAAGAAATTTCTTCCGCTTCTTAAATCAGCATAATTTCCTCAGTAATACTGCAAGCTCTATTTTGAAGGCATGAGCTGTTAAAGAATAAACTAGCAAGCATGATTTATCTCCTACTTTCCCGGCAGCGCTAGCTTTTCCTTTCTTTTCTTTATTTTTCTCCCTTTCAATCCTTTGTTTAAAGTTATATCTTGATTTGCAAAGTTTAGACTAAAAAGTTACCTTGAATAAGATGTATTGAATAGTTATCATTGGGAGATCAGTGTCTAATAAAATATGAAACTTGTAAGGATTTTGCAGTTCTTCCTAGGCATTGAGTGCCTTATATGGAGTCTAAACACAGTAGTATTTGAGGAGTTAGTATGCATTTTTAACAGTAGTTGAGTGCTATTTTTTTGTTTTGTTTTGTTTTGTGGGGTTTTTTGTTTTGTTTTTGCTTTTTCCCTGAGAGTTCAGCTGATGGTCTGAATTTCAGATGTAAAGGGATACTTATAGACATTATTTCTGGCTTGTTGCTGTATGAGGTTATTAGCATGGGTAGATATTGCATAATGGTGTCTATAGGCTACTGGTAAGTCATGGTGTTGAAACGTCTTTGACTGCTCCTTCACCTGGCCTCATACAGAAAATGGGGGAAAGGAAGCATTTTTTTCCCTTAAAAAGAAGGATGTTCTGCTGTCTACAGGCAAAGTCTTCTTCCCAGTGTCTCCTGAAACTCCTGCTAATCTTTGATGGAAATTCACAGTATTAACATTTAATATTGAAGGTACAAGCCTGTTTTAGTAAGGACATATTTTCTGTTTTGTTTTGGTCTTTTTAAGTAAGTTCCTGAGGGTGAAGATACTGAGTTTCTGTGGGTGGAGCCACAGTATGACTTCTCAAAAGCGAGTTTGTTATCCAAGAATTGGCGTTGGTTGGCCAGTACTGTTGAAAAGAATAATCCAAGTTGTCCTGAGTCATCTACAATGGTCAACATCTAAAGCTGCCAGGGGCTTTTATCCCCAGTGGTACTGATAGTCTTCCTCTGTCTAGTTATCCTACTGATTTACCAGCCTTGAAGTCCTCCCCATTGCATGGATAAATGTTGAAGCACAATCAGAATATGGGCTTTAGTTGTAACAGTGCACACATTAAATTTTTGTAAATGAAGAATTTTGCAAATAATGTTTCTGACTTGACAAAAAATCAGAAAACAATGAAATGAATGTAGCATTTAAACATATGGAAGAGGCTTGGTGAAAGGATTCCTTGCTTGAAACCATGTTGCTCCTTCTCACTAAGTAAGTTGGACTGAAAAAGACACTATTTCACCATTCAAGTCTTGCTTTCTTTATATCCCTAGACCATCATAGTCAAGACTACTAGAAAACAGTATATTCATGAAACAACTGACTTTCATCAGGCAGCTAGGGGCATCTGGAAATTCCTGCTTTTTCAAGTTCACTAAGCCTATTTGAAGTCTTCTAGAAATGATGAAAAAAATTGTTAATCCTGCTGCTGCTTAACTTTAAATCAGTAAGACAGTCCTTAAAACTGTGCAGTTCTTTAATTCATGCACTAGATGGTGATCAAAAGCAGCTCAAGTTGTGTTCTCTCTTCTTCCCAAAATCGCAGCTGACACTGGAAAATGAAAGCACAAGACTGACAGTTTTTCCTGCCAAGCTTTTAAACTTTTCTTGCTGTCCAGTAATGATAAATTTATTTAGTAGAATCATCTTAGAGATAAAGGTAGAGGTGCTGCTGAATTCATATATCCTGTTCTGTGATTTTTTAAAAAAATCAGTTGTTGGATAAAAGTGTAGGAAGTGCTTCTCTCTGTCAGATCATAAAACATTCATCAAAAATTCCATACCTTCAAGCTGGGGTTAGTGTTGTTTCCATAATAAAGGAATTCAAATATACTAGTTCTTGAAATAATTGCTATGGACTGAAAGTTAAGTCTCTGGATGTACTGATTGATTACCATTGGCTAAGACAAGGTGGTAATGAAAAAGCAAGGGGGCATTACTCTGAAAACATGATTACAATTTTTTATAAGATTAAAAACAAACCAAGGAAAAACCATTTCTGTGCTGCCTACCCTGAAATTATAAAACCTGCTCTAGTCCTGTACTTTCAGATTACTGCTGGCTTCAAGGGAAGATTGCAAGACGTGTTTTGGATTCTGTAGCTGGAAAAAATGCATTCCACTGAAGAGGATCAGTCAAAAATATTCTTTTACTGAAAAAGGCGAGGCATAATATTCAGAAATGGAGGGTGATAGGTGGACCTAGGCAGATCTGGGACAAGGGGAAATCTAGTACAGTACAGTGCAGAGTGACTGTAGGTAGAAAATATCAGTGGTGCAGTGTTTAGATAGCAAGAGGGAAATGTACAAAACACAGGACTGTAAGATGATGATGTACAACACACACTGGCCTGTACTATAGCTATTATGGGCCAAAAAAATATAGCTCAAATAAACAGCTAAAAGAGGGAGCCTGTCACATGAACAGTAAATGTTAATAGCAGGGGAAAGTTCTTTTTGTGTAAATTTTGTGTTCTCTTTTGTGTAAATCTGTAAGGAAGCAGAAGCCTGTCTTGTGGCTAGAGCTCAGAGCCACTCACATGCATGCATCCTTCCTCTGGCAAGGTTAAAAGCTGGTGGAAAGAACCCTAATTCTGCTCCAGTGTGGGAGGAGGTGCCATGGGTGATGGCTATGGCAAAAGATGCAGTGCTGTGCTCTGGAGCCACCTCCATGTATGGAAAGATGGATGAGATCTGATGGTGCATGGAGCAGTGGCATGGCTTAAATTAGGCTTAAACTGAACATCTGGGTAGTCTTTTTTTTTTTTTTTTTTTTTTTTTTAATTCTCCTGCGCAAAAAAAAGGCANTTTTTTAAATCTCCTGAGCAGAACACAGGCACTCAGTGCAGAGACTTTAGCCCAGAAGCTGCATAAAGAGATCCCTCTTGGATTTAACCTCAGTGTAAATATTTGTAACTCTTTGTGACTTCTATGAGGCAGGCAGTGAAGGCACAGATCATCAGTGGTTAGGAAGCTGGATAGCAGCAAATACATATCTGCTCACAGGTAATTGTAGGGTTAAAAGAGCAAAAGGAAATTTGATGCAGCTACAACGTGTTTTACACTGGTGATCTGTGTAGCAACGAGGAAATGCATGGAAAAGCAAAATTCCAGACATCTGAATTGATGATATGATTCATACACTGACTTTTTCACTCAGCACTCATCCCAGTTATAATGAGAATCATCTGAGTGGAGTAAAATAACCACAGTTTGAAGCTTGTAGGAGGGCAGTAGTCTATAGCCATGCTAGGTGTGAGAGTCATTTGCTCTGTAGCCTGTTGGAGAGCTGTTCCATGTACAAGATGGAGCTTTTGCTTTGGCTTGTTTTTTGTGTTTGTGTTTTTTGGGGGCATCCACTGCAACCCTGACTTTCATTCTGAATTGGTCCTGCACATCTGCATGTATACATATATGTAACATGCATGCAAATAATCTGTGCTTTCAGGAAAAATTGATCTTTGCATGTAAACATGGCCAGCTTGGCAGCAGTGCACCAGAGGAATTTGTATGTGCTAAATTTATAAAAACTGGCTCCAAACATAGAAGGGAAATAGCGTCAAGAGAGTTGAGGCACACCCTTAGGATGGTGTTTGCACGTAGTCCCACAACTGTTCTTGGTTAAAGATGGCTCTTGCTCAAACAGCATCAGAAATGCAAACCTCACATTGCCTCATTCTGTGGAGTTTAAGTTTTTGATCTTAGTGAATTTAACATATGCTAAAATAATGAGGTAAAAACATATGTGGATTTAATCCTAGTCTGAAGTTCCATTTCAAGTTTGTGCCAAATGAAGCTCCACCCCAGAGTTTTCTAATGATCAGTTTGCATTTGTGGTACCAATGGAATGCCGCTGGGATAAAATGCAAATTGTTTCTTATATACAGAAAATTATTCAAAGCACAAATCCCTACAATTTCAGTGAAAACCAGAGAATCATAGAATGGTTTGGGTTGGGTTATCAGCCACAGAAAAGACTTCAGAGCAGAGGCAATTCAGTACAATGTCAGAAGGTGGCTGGCCTTGGGGCCCAGCAACATTCCTCCTTTTTAAGCCCAATAGGTGTGAGATCACTGTGGTTCCCTGTCCTCAAGGCCAGTAAGTACACAAATTCCAAGTGGTGCCCACGTGCACAGGCACACACACACACACACGAAAGTACATGATATACACACAGCTGGCTGCACAGATGAGCACAGAGGGCAGTGTCTTTACTGGCATCCCCATGAACACACCTAAAATCATGTCATACAGATATGGGCACTGCACACAACCATATTCTCTTCAGCTGGTAAGGACTGAAGTCTTGAAATATATGTATATTCCTGTCTCTCTAGTAGCTGGTTTTGGAAATTGAGTCTATCCAGTTGCTGACACCTTGGTTGCAGGTATTTGGAGGTCCTGTCGTGCTATCTGGCTTGTCCATCTTGAGTTTATTAATGTTCACACACCCACACAGAAGAAAGAAATTTGATTCAATAAGAGTAACGGATAGCCTGCAGTGATTAAGTGCAGGATTGAGGTAAGGGTGCTGACCATCTGTTAATCTCATTTTCCTTGCATTTTAATGTGCAAAATCCCTTAGGTTGGAAAAGACCTCCTGACCTCTCTCTGTTCACACCTTTGGTTCTTCACCTAAACATTGCATAATGCATTTTTCACACTTGGTTCCCCTTGAATCTTCTTGTACTCTGTGTTTCATCCAGTGCAGCTTTTGGGGCAGTCCACCTTAGATTGGAAACAGCAGAGGAACATGGGTTTTATATAGCTTTGATTCAAGATGAACTCTCTGCATGGACTTTGTCTCACCTTGCTTTAGCCAACTAAAGCTTAGGCAGAGGTCTTCCGCTGAAGCCCGTGTAGGAGGAGAGAAGCTTTTCCAAACTGAGCCTGTCTGTCTTAAGGCCTGTCTTATTCTAGGATGAGGTGAATCACTCCCTAGCAGTGCCTCTTTTTCTCCCTTAACTAAAGGCAAAGCCTAGATGTCTAGCATAGGCTAGATGTCTAACCTTTACACTGCCAAAATGATGGGAATAGAATCCTACTTCCACATTTTATCCTCAGTGCTGAAGGCTGTGTCTCTGGGTAACATGTTGTAAAATTCGATGTACCTAACTCTTCCTCTCAAGCTCCCCTTATGTGCGAGGCTCTTACAAAAATAACCAGCTACAGTCTGTAAACAATGTAGGTCCTGAAGGAAAAATACTGTCAAAGATCAATCTAAGTCAATATACAGAGGTGGAACTTGGGAAATAGTAGTCTGTGTCAGTGATGTGTGTGGTATAAAGAAGATGGAGTGACCAGGATTTGATTTTCTGTGATCCCTCACTAAGCCTTCACCGAGAGCGAAGCTCACAGCAGTCAGCAGCCCTGGGTGTGCACTGTGGAGTTCTACCCACTGGCAGAGCTGGCATCTGCACTGCAAGGGGGGCACTCTGCATCACATCCTGCTGCTGCTGTTCAGCTCCAGGAAGGAAACCTCTTTGACCCAAATTGGATGAGTTTATGTGCATTCAGCAAGAATATTTGCAAGGCCAATCTGCACTAAAAATACCCTGTCCTGCTCACTAGTGTACCTGAGTGATGTCTAACTTTGGCATAGAGTTGTGATTAAGATCTCAGTCATTATTTCCTTTCTGTGTGACTCAGTTCCTTTCAGAGATTAAAGTGGAGATAATAGTATTTCTTCTTATCTAAGAAGTACATTGAAATGTGAGGATGGAAAGCATTGTAAAACTCCAAAATAGAAGGAATTTTTCGCTTATACTTAGGAGTATGGCTCCTTTTCTCTTTTCTTTTCCCTAGCAGTAGCTACTTACTGATTTGTGTCTCTTCTTCTTACCTGCCTAGAGCATGACAAGTAGATGGTTGTGGCTTTAAGAGCATCAGG
>VYZP01027533.1:873-11275 GCA_013400635.1 Hypocryptadius cinnamomeus
TTCCACTGCTCCTCTATGATTCGGATACCTCCTGATTTTTTTTTTTTTGGAATCTGCAGATAGACTCCATTAAAAAAAAACCTCAAAAACAAACAAACAACAACAACAAAAAAACCAACCACAAAACAACTCAAAAACCCCTCCAAAACACAAACAAACAAAGAACACTAAACAAACAAAAACCAAAACACCAAATCCAAATTTTCATTCATTGCTCTCTGCAATAAAAACCCTACCAATTTTAATAAAAATAGGAAGACCAATGCTGAGAACTTTTGAAAATATCATCCTTGGCTGGTTTTTACTTTCCCCCAGCCCACATGCCTGTTTGCTAGATCCTTAGAGAGTCAAAGGGCAGAGCAAGCATCATCATGAGAGAATGCAGTTTCTGCTGAACTTCTTCCTTGCCCTCACAAGCAAGCATAAAAAAAGGTGGCTGTGAGACTTTCAGCACAAGGACAGCAGGGTAATTTCTGCCTCCTCTGCAACTTTAACTTTGAGAGAGAGAGATACTTTTCCTCCTTGTCCTCGAGGACTTTTTAAAAGTCTTTTTAAAAAGACTTTTTAAAAAGGTGATGAGCTTAAAGAGAAACAAAATCTAACTCAAGAACACAGTAAATTCCAAGTTCAAACTCTTGTGGACTGAATTATTCAAAATTTTCAAAGACAAGCAATCGCAAAATGAAGAGACATGCTGCCTAATCTATCACATAGCACCTTCATGCTTGGAGGACTCTTAGCACAGTAACTGATCTTATAACTTGTAGGTCATTGGATACTGGCAGCAATCTTACACTGATTTTATCAGGGATTTGTGAGGAGACCATATGGTCTTGTGGCTCCAAGTGGAACAGAAAGCCAGCCCTAACCTTTAACTGGCCTGCTGTTGCTGCTTTAAATGTTATTCAAACATAATTAAGGATGCTATAAAAAGAGCCTGAAAAGATCAGTTAGTTGCAGCTATTCAGTTTATGCAGAATTCATTATTCTGAGCAAATCCTGTGAAGACTCTTAAGGTGTATATCACCCAGCAGAATGGGCACAAAAAGAGACAGTCAAATGTTGCAAGAAGTCAAAAGAAAGTTCAAAGCTGCACAAGGCAGGCAAATTGCATGCACTAGTATAGGACGCAAACATGGTTTCAGTTGTCATGCTGCTGGCAGGGAGTGAGTCATCACTCCTCCCTCAAGTTTAGTATTGCAAGGAGAAAGTAATTTTAATCCAGGAATACAAATTTAGGAAAAGGGCGAGGAGGGTACTTGGCAAGCTTACTGTATGTGAGATGACTCCAGTGATTTCAGGCTTCAAGCCCCTGTGCAAAGCCCCCGTGACTGGAGGGACAAGTGAAGGTGGTGATGAGAAGAATGGCAGTTTCGGGTAAACAGAGGGTAATGTGCCAGATGTGGAGGGTGCTTGGTTATGGTGGGAGCCTCAGGAGGGTGCTGTGCCTGCCCTCCCCAGCCCTGAGCACCCCCACCGCCCTCGTTANCTAGAGTTGGAAAAGTCAAGGGTGAGCCAGGAGGAACAATCTCAGGGAATACGGAGCCTTGCCCGAAAGGAACCAGAGGCGGTGGTGGAGTGCTGGAGCTGCCTTCTTGCTGTCTGTCTGGATTAACCTGAAGGAGGGGGACTACTATAACTCCAGGCTGAGCTGAGGTGGTGGCAGTGGCATCCTGTTGGAAACAAGGTGTTGTTATGCTTTGGGGGAGATTGTTACTTTAGTCTAATGCAGCCATATCGTGTCATGCAAGGAATGTACCCAAAATGATACAAAGCCCCAGATCTTCTTTCCTAAAGGAGACATACTTCTTCAGGCTTGCAGTCCTGGCCTCTATGAACACAACATTTTTTCACAAAAATATTTATTCCCCTCACCACCCCTCTTCTCCAGTTCTGTGTAGTGAGGCTAAATTAAACAAAGAACAGCTCAGCATTCACCATCACTTGAGAAGCTCTAACCATTATACATTACAGAGCTTGTTTCTTTTACATGTCCCTAAAATAGAAAGATCCTCACCAGTCCAACCCAACTCCCTACGAACGCCACACACACACACAAACACACAGATCAACATTGAGGGGACACATATGGGGTGTTAAATATTATCAAGTAAAAGACCACAAGACTCAGGGCAGCACAAGTGCTGAGAAATTAAGGTAGCAGGGGAATAAAGCATTAAGGGAACATTGTAACGAATTAAAGAACTGTTCACTGGGCTGAAAGAAAACAAGGTTATGGAGAAAACATGTACCATGCTGCGTCCCATTGCCTTGTATGGTGGCTGTCGCTGCTGAGTAAGGTAAGGCTCTTTTCTCATCCTGTCCTCTGTGGCAGTTGTGCTCTGGGGCTCTAGCACTCTGTCCCTCACAGCTTGCGGAGGTGATGACTGAGTCCGGGAGGGCTGGCCTGCACCATAACTAACTGCGTCTTTGCTGAGGACAATGTAAAAGTACGGCCTGGGAGGAATAGGAGGAGGAGGAGCAGCAGGAAGAGACTTTTCAGTGTCTGTTACAGAGGGAACAATGTTGGTGGCTGGTGCCTGAGTGAGCTCAGCGCCCAAACTGGTGCTGGCTGCTGGGTCATGTGTGGTGCCAGTGGAATTTTGAGATGCGCCTGAGCAAGTGCTGTTAGATAAACAAGCTACATATAGTTTGCTGACCTTTTTATCCGCCTTCGTCTCATGACTGGAATTCATTCCAGTCTTACTACTGGGATCTGCCCTGACAGGGTTGCGTTGTATGGATGATGCACCCGATGAGGAGTGACTTTCCAAGAGTGGCTGCCCAGCATGCACCTCATCTTTGGGGCCTGAAGAGGGAGAATGCCCTGCTGGCAAGCCTTGCTTCCCACTGGGGACAGCCCCGTAGGGGGTAGGTGATGACAAATAACAGCGTGCACTGGTGTTTGGTGATGCACGCTGTGTGTAAGGCTTGGGTGCATTCAGGTACACACAGTCCATGATGGGCACTGGCAACAGGTTGGTCACTTTAGTGTCAGTGCGAGGACGCCATGCAAAGCTTTCCTCTTTGGGAAGAGGAGGACGGGGAGGAGCAAGGGCCTGATCAGGCAGAGTCAAGAAGGTAGGAAGGAGAGAGGAAGCAGCATCAAATGAAAGGAAAAAGGAAGGAAAAAAATTTAATTCTCAGAACGAATTTGATCATTAGACTTGGGTTAAGCAGGTTGTAATACAGCAAGAATAAAAAGCAAATACAGTATCTGGAAGGCCAGTGCAGAACTCACTCACATCCATCGTCCCACACATTCTTTCTTACCACAGCTCACTGCAGCACACAAACTTATCCCAGCCCTCAAGTCCCTGCCTACGTGTTTCTTTCTCTGTGCTCAATAATTCTCACTACTGTGTTGTTCCAAGAGGCCTGCACAGCAACACTCACCATGCCCCTGGGAAAGCCTCAGTCAAGATTTAACATCATGGCTAACTAAATTCAGTCTCATGCTTGCATAGCTAAACACTTCCCAGCACTGGGGACATTTGAACTGCAAAGCCAAATTTGGAGTTCTAGGCCATCTCTGCATTTTAAGTGCACTGCTGAAAAATTAATATTGCCAAGTTTCACCAATGCTAGTGAAAGCAGACATCAAGCGAGTGCTGTAGCCTACTACAGCTGGCTAAGTAAAAAGTGAGCATTTCTTCATTCTAAAGGCCAGCTCTTCAATTCTCTTTAGGATTTTTCCATCCTGAAAACGCTTTCAGGAAGACTAGACAAATCAAGCTTCTTGAGGAACTGAGATAATCAGAATTTGCCTCCAGAAACAAGATCACCAAGAGAGAAATCCTGCTTCTAGTAAATAATAAGAAAAGCTTTTACTGGTTTTGGCACTTGGCAACATATAGCTTGCTAACTCCAAATCACCCGCTTACTGCATCTCCAATTACAGTGAATTTTTTCTGAAAGCCCAACTGTTTTGAGGTAAAATAACAATATAGAGGTTTCATTTTATTTTTTGCTTTTTTGCCAGCAGCTGAAAACAAAGATCTACTGGAAAGAAGAGAATACTTACCTGGTGAACAATACCTCCCTGGATTTTTGAAAATTAACCTCCAAAGGAGCCTGTGAATGTAGGTTTTACAAACACTCTGTTGTCATACCTTTATGGGTAAAGGCTGCCTAAACCACTGCTAAAAATGTCAAAACCAGGGAACAAAGATGCCTTAACAGCTTGCAACATTCAAATATGGAAAGAGACGTCCTTTAAAACTCATCCGTATATGACAAGTTGTGGCAAGTACCTATTCTTGTTATATGGATCTAGATGTAGAAAAGTTTCATAAAATTACAGCTGCTGTTCCAAAATCTGCTGTCCCCATGTTGCCCCTCTGCCCCTCCCATCCTTTCCTGAAGCATAAGGGAGTGAAGAAGTGGGTTGGTTAGTGCTGTTCTAAAGGGCTTCTGCCTCTGAACAGGTTCATTTCTTTTCAAATTTCTTCCATTTCAGCTCAGTTTGAACAGTAGTTCTTGAGACTTCTGTAACAAGTACTATGTACACCAGTGCTCACTCTGTTCATCAACGAGATCAGGAAAGGACTACAGGACAGCTCTAAGGATTGAGCAGAAATGGGTCTCTCTTTAGGGTGCTGCTCCTTCCCACACCTTCATTGGAGCTGCTCCTTCTCCCACTTTCACTTACAGCACCTGGTCTGTAGCACTGCTAAAGAGACTCTGATGATGGGAGCAGTCACACTGAAAAGGGACTGGGCTTTAAAGGGACTCTGTTTTGCACAAGAATACAGTTTCTAATGAAGGGTTTCCTTACCAGCTTCCAGACTGCTTCTGAGCACACTTCCAAAAAAAAAGAGGTGACACTGCACTTCTCTTAGCAGAGTGACTTCAACAATTTATCAAAAAATAACCTTTCCCTTGTTGGCTTCTGTCAGTTACAGTGCAAAAACTGAAAGGCATTTCCCCAATATTTTATTTTTAATGCAGGGTGCAACTCTAATTTCAGCCTGCAGCAATTTCTAGGAAACAAGCCAGCATAAAATACAAAATAATTACAGATGGTTACTTCACCTTTTATCTTGCAAATAGCATTGTCCTCCTCCTTCATCCACTGAGGAAACACTGTGGTGTGCCTGAATACATGAGCTCCACAACACTTCGCTGACATTGGTGTTGCCCCCATTTTAAAGGCAGAAAAAGCTGAGGCACAGCAACTTACCCATCTGCAGTCAAGTTTGGAGTTCGACCCAGGACTCCTGATCATGAATTCAGTGCTTGAACCCAGATGATCACCTCAGGGTCACAGAAGAAAGGCTTACCTGTGGCTTGCTGTCTGAAGAAAGGTTTGGACGCACACTCCTATAACCCTTGGCAGCCAGAGAAGATGGCTGGGCATCCCCATTGGCATCAGTGTTAGACGACGACCTCCAATCATCTGCGAGAGGAAAGAAAGCTCAGATCACAGATTCCCTCCAGCTGCAGGATAAGTGAAAGGAGGGGACTCTATTCTTCCTTCCTCCCCTCCCCTTTCTTTTTTTTCCCCCAGGCAACAAGAAATAATTCCAATAAGGCAACAGAAGTAACAACAGAAACAGCTAATGTTTATACCTGTTTCTGAGTTTTCTGGCTCCAGACCTAAGCATTTCACAGAAAGGAGGGACAGAGGAGGTAGGGGTGGAGGATAGGCATAGAGGAAAAGAAAGGGGGAAAAAATAAACCGTTACATTTCCAGAAAACATGTACCAATTGAAGTCAAGAGTCAAGCGACTTCATTTCACACATAAAATGCTTTCTGACGGGGCTGCATAATTACCATAGAGACCAGCCCTAAACATGATGTCCTCCTTGTTTCTGACCTTTGTAAACACAAGGCAATTCATTCAGAGCAATGAAGAAACAATTGTTCATTGACATTCTTACTTCAGAGGCAAAAAGGCTGCCCAGCTAGCTACTTTCTAAAGCTGCAGCTTGACATCCAGACACCACAAATTACTGGAAACGTAGAGACCCTGTATTCAGATTATGAAGACATAGCTATCCTTAACAATATCACTATATGTGATTGAGATAAAGGATTACCAACAAATAGATCAAGTTTTGCAGACTAAGTGCATGAAGGGTGTAATAAGATACAACATCACTTTACAAGCCAGTCCCTGCAGCTACATGCTACATTTACCTGCTTCCCACTGGGCTCCTCCCCACCCTGTACCCATTTTGCTGTTTAAGTTATATGCACAAAGCTCTTCCAGTTCCAAAGCACATTTCATAAAGTGATTGAGCGAGTAAGCAAAAGAAGTATTAATGAACTGATTTCCATAGTAATGGACCCATTGCCATTCAAGCTGTTGGAAATTTATGAAGCCATCAACAGAAAGGAGAGAGGCAACAGTAGGGGGTAGGAGGGAAGAAACAGAGAAAGGCAAGCATAAAAAGAGGGTAGGTCACAGGTGGAGCAGAACGGGAGAATTCAGAGCAGAAAGTGGCACATTAGGGCTAGAATTAATGGAATTGCCCTTTCTCCAACAATACAGTCAGAAACAATGTATGCTTTGCTTTCAAGAGCATGTTTTACCCCCTCCCCCTTAATGGCATCTTGCCTTTGAGAGTTCATCCTCTCTGCCAGACCCACGACACTGGCCAGGTTTGCTATGCTTTGCCTGTCTCCTACAATTAAGTAATTACACGTCTGCTGTTGAAAGACAGCAGAGCTCTGTGGCGACGCTGTCCGTCTGGGGGACGCTATGCCCGCTTCCCTGACAACCAGGCTGAATGCTGCAGTGGCAGTAGCACCACTCAGCTTCTTTCTGTTCCACCTCATGCCTGGGGTGATGACACAGGCTGCCCTGGGGACACTGGGGGTGGAAGTGGAAGAAAGAAAAGAACTGAGAGGTTTTGGTGCTCCTGACAAACTTTAGTCAATGGCTGAGCGGTCATGAAACCTGCACTAGGAGTCAGTCTCTCTACTGGTCTGGTCCTTGCAAGAGGTTTCCAACTATGCTATGGAATTCTGGGCTTTAAACCATAATTATAAAGTAAGCCCAAGATCCTGGACTGACCTGTACAGAGGTTATTGTGAGTAACAGATGCCAGTTCACCTTCCACCACTTACTTTCAGGTTGCTCAACATCCTGAGGACATGGTGAAGTGATATTCCGATTCCCTTCATAGGATGGAGTTGCCCGGAGGGTTACAGCTCCTTTTCCACTGCAGACTTTTGTGGGATCCATTTCTACAGGAAATGCACATGCACAGAAGAAACACATAGAAAGGAATGATGCAAAGCTATCAGGAGCCATCAGAGCTCTAGAGTAATTTTAGCATGGCTGCCTCCAGGTGAATCAACCTAGTAATGTTTGTGCAGATGAAGATTAGCTCTGTATTTAAAGCATTGAGAAATCAAAGCAGTTTTACATTAATGTAATCGATGAATGTAGCAGTTAAGCTCTGAGTTGGTGCAACTGAGCTAAGAAAGGAGGGAAGAAAAAGGAGTGTTTGAACCAAAGGTCACAGGTCCATTTGCTTCATTTGTTCTACTTTGTACAGAGATACTGTGCTAGCGAGGACTGTCTTCCATTACACCTGTAGCTCTCCTATAGGGATGTCCCAGTGACATAATGCATACACTTTGTGTGCCAAAGCTTAAAAACGCCTTTTGTGGAGGACTGAAAGAGGAAAAAAACCCCCAAACTTTTGACCACTGGAAGATAAAATCTTGTAATGATGCTGAATACGATCTAAAGGCAAGGCACTGCAAGCCACCTCCCTGCTATCTCCCCATTCCATTGCAGTGTTTCACCTTCTGACACAGGAACCCAAACCCCGGAAAACAGGAGATTTAACGCAAGCCTATTCAGATCAACCTGTGATCATGATCAGATACCAGATCATGCCAGCATCCTTGCTGAGGCACAGTTCAGCACAGCTTCTGTGCAGGCTTACCTTTGTGGGTTTCAGTCCATGATCTGGGTTTTCTCCTCCTGTCATACTATTAAGTAATAACAAACTAGTACTTCAAAGCTACCTCTTTTTCTCCTCCTACTTAAAATCTTTCTGGCGAGTTGTTTCCTTTAAGATACCTCTGGAAATAATAAGCCTGAAAAGTGTCTTGTTTCTCTAGGCTATTTCCATAGACAAACACATCACCTCCTCTTCTCATGCACTGTTAGTGACCCTGCAGCTGCCATCAGCCTTCACTTACCTACACAGAGACACCAGCCCTACCATGACTGCACAGGGAGCGTGAAGAGGTACTGAGCGCATGCTGCACTACACAAGTGACAACACAAAAATTTTTATTTTTATGGGTTGAGGATCATGCTATCTCTGCATGGGGAAGGATGCAGCTCTTCCCCAGGAACTGCTATTATAACAAAAATGATGCTTTCAGACTGGACAAAGAGGGCAAAGGCAGTTATTTATTGTCCAGACAACAGCCTGCATTTGTGCAGATCAGTATTCCCTGGCTGATTTCAGCAAGGCAATGCCCCAGCAAACCCATACCAGTACAGTGGCTAGAGACCATGGTAACACCTTGGCTAAGGTTACAAACCATGCAAACCACAGCCAGTGAGGCCACAATAGGGGGAAACATCATTATGTCAGATGGACAATGGTAGTAAGAGGAGAAACTCAATGAATGCCAAACTCCTAGCTCTCGCTGAAAGCCCTCTGTGCTGGAATCTCCACTGCTGAAGCCCTTATATGGGTTTCCAGTGCTTTAGGGATTTCACAAAAGTCATCATTTTAGATCCATACTTAGGACTATAAAAAGGATGGAGTAAGTAAGAAATCAGAGGATACTTTCCTATAGTTCAGCCTTTAGCTAACTGAGGCAGCACTAAGACAGCCTCTGTGAGGGGAAAGACAATCCACCCAGACACATCAAAAGGTGTTTCATCCTTAAACATACCACAGCTGATCACAACTTAAGGTCACCCACATTCCTGGTGAAATAGAAGTTGACTTCTCTGACTGATTTTTGCATGATTCAGGTGTGGTCAGGATTCCTTTTGCTCAAGAGTGCAGTTCTGGCTATCATTCCCATCTACATGGCACAACACAGAGCCCAAGGACTCTGTGGACTCACTCTCAAACCACAGGACAAAGGTTTAAGCTCTGAGACTCCAGTTTTAAGAGTGCTGTAACTGTAAAGCATGGACACGATGTTGCAGTCACTAGGCTTGATATAAACATCCACAAAGAGTGCAGGGTAGCTGTCCTCCTACAACCCTATGCCTACATTTGCTTCACAGGCACTGAAGAGAAATGGAAACAGAGCTCAACATGTATGACATGTCAAAACAATATCTTCATCATATTGGAGGAGAGTCAAATTTGGGAATCAATGCATTTTTTTTTAATTTTCCATATAACAGATTAAACCTGCATACTGAACCAAAAGAATAAGAGTCAGAAAAAAATGCTCTGAATTTAAAAAAAAAAAAAAAAAAGCTTTGAAAATATTTGAAAATAAAATCTTGCCAGACTATCTCACCTTGGGAGATGAAAACAAATGTCTGGAATGATGTATTCCCTCACAAATGACAGAAACCAAGAACCTGAATCTCTCAGCATAGAAGTCCAGCAGCTAGTAATAAACAGGACATTAGCACTGTACTAGTCCAACAATACATATGTGTGGCAGATTAGGAGAGACAAGCAGTATCAGCTACACTAGTCTGTCCAGCAAAGTACAAGCATAATCTTGTACTTCTAGTGGGGAAGCATGTGCTTGGGGAGAGTGTGACAGCCTAACATCCTTACTCATTCACATGTGGATTAAATTCAGTGCATGTACAGAAAAACAAAACCATACCACCAATGTTGAACTATGCTTGAACCATTTGTTTTCATAAAGACCAAAGATATGCAGGAAACATTCTTTGGTTCTTCAGGAGTTTGGTTCAAAATGAGTCTTTAGAAATAATAACAATATTTTTCGTAATCAAGCATTAGCAGAAGAGCTCACAATGATCCCAGATTCAAGCAGACACAATTAAGTCTGCAGAAGAGCAGCATAATTGAGAGCAGTGTATTGTGCCATCAAGTGCTAACTGCATTACCTACCAACGAAATCTGCAGCTCTGGGAGGAGTGAGAGGAGCATGAAGCTGAAAATTAGCCAAAGCATGAGGGTGAAGCAGAGAGACAATGATAAAAGGAGAGAGGAGAGAGACGATGACTAACTAAGGCATGGCAGGGCAGGAAAGAAGATACCTGTAGGCAGCACTAGTTGAGGAGAACTTTTCACTTTCTTCACAGGGATTATTTTAACGGCAGAAATAGAACGTGTACATAAAGGGACGTCAACAGCTGCAAACACAAAAGTGTAAATGGCACATCCAAAAAGGAAAGAACGGAGTTTGGGAAACATGCCACAAAATTTTCTAACGTACTTGGAGACACAATAGCAGGAAATTTCAAATATAAAAGCAGTC
>VYZP01027535.1:0-11762 GCA_013400635.1 Hypocryptadius cinnamomeus
GTTTTTTAGTTTTGGAGGATTTTGCTAGTTACAGTGTATGAAAAACAAGACTGTGACTTTGTCCATTTGTTGGTCTGGGCTTTTCTCTTTTATCCTGGAGTATCTTGCATTATTTTAGGACCTCTGTCTCAGGTGTTAAAAACTAGAAAAACTGCAAATATTACATTTCTGCTCTCTGTAATCTTCTAAGAATTCCTAGTGGATGCAGGACTTCCATCAGGATTTTCATCCCCATGCCAGGGAAGTTGGAATCAGAAGATATTTCCAACTCAACCCCTTCTGTAATTCTGTGATTCTATGATGTTTTCTCTCCATGGGGAGGACACTGTCACAGGGATGAAGAGCAGAGTGTGTTTCTCTTCAGAGGGTGATGGATGTGGTAGGAAATGCTGCACGAAGGTGTTGCTCCCCTTATTCTGCAGAGAAAACCTTTTTTTTTGTGATTGGAGAGAAGCAGCTGCTCTGTCCCAACAAAGCAGAACATCTCTGGTGCTTCAGGAATTGTTCCACAAATATCCCTGGGTCCCTTGTGAACAGGACTCATGCAAACCTCGTGACCTGTGAGCTTGAGGTTGACCAGAATTTAACAGGCAAAAAGAGTCAGGAGAGGCTCTCCCAGCCTGGAACAAATGTCCCATATCCAACATAGAATCATGGTGGTGTTCAGGATGGAAAAGCCTTTCAGAGTCATGGAATAAAATTGCAGATTCGTTTAGGTTGGAAAAGCCCTTTAAGATCAAGCCCAACCTTTCCTCATCACTGCCAAGGCCACCACTGACCCATGTCCCCAAGTGCCACATCCACAGAGCTTTTAAATCCCTCCAGGAATGATGGCCGTGGTTATGGGAATGGGATAAGAGCAGAGAGTGGACCTGATGCCTAACCCTTGGCTTCCACCAAGAAGATGAGGAATTCATACAAAAAGTTGCACTGGGATGGTTGTGTTGAGTTGCTGTGGATGATCTTCCATTCCTGCACATGTTTAACTCATCTTCTGAACCTTTACCCCTATCCTGACCCCTCCAAATCTCCTGCCATTGGCACCCAAACTGCACCAGGGTAATACCTGTTCCATATTCTAGTATGGGAGAGAATTGGAAGGAGAAAAAAAAGGGGCAGAAAAAGGAGCAAAAGACCCACTTATGGC
Organism: Hypocryptadius cinnamomeus; assembly: GCA_013400635.1. NCBI lineage: Eukaryota > Metazoa > Chordata > Aves > Passeriformes > Zosteropidae > Hypocryptadius > Hypocryptadius cinnamomeus. Next base: position 1,148 of record VYZP01027535.1, read on the forward strand.
ACGGGAGATTAAATAATCAGCAAATGTGGCAGGAAAGACGATGAAAAACAAGTGCAATGATTCATGCTCTATGTCTCCTACTATAGAGAACACTTTAAAGTGTCAGACAGCACGACAGTCACTCTTTAAAGCCAATTAAAGTTTTATAATAAATAGAAGCCTTTTATTTTTTTTAATCTCTCTCTCCCCATGAGACGGTGATGGAGTTCTCTGGCAAGAGCTGGGTGTGATGCATTTGCCAGAAATCCACAACAAATGGGTACAGAGACCTGCTTTTTCAAAAGCCTCTTTTATGCCAATTATTTACCTTCCTTAAATTCAGCTCCGGAGGGGAAAGTAGCCGTAATAATATCGCATTTTCTCATTGTGCTTTTCATTCGAGGAGATTACAGCCAATAACCTGGAGAGGGCAGGGAGAGGAGCTCTCTTTTCATGCTTGGGCAAGGTGATTTTCGGGAGCTTGGAGTGCAGCAGAGCAATACGTGAGCTAGCAGCAGATTTTGGGATCCCCATGGGCAGGGATTTCATTTGGAGAAGGCAAGTTGCTCTGAGCTCTGCAGGTGGAGGTGGGTTTGGAGGTCAGGTGGGGGTCCAATTAAGTGAAGCAGGGTCATTTGCGGGGCCAGGAGAGCAAAAGATGCAAGAGAAGGAGCTGGAATTTATTTTTTTTGTGCGCCATCTCTCCGAGGGAGACTGGTGCTTGTTGACCTCTTGGACTGGTGCTACTGGAAGATGCTGTAAATTGTGAGGAGCTCTGGTGAAGGCTGTGCAGAGGAGGGGACAGTGGGGACTCTGGTTTTGTAGCTCTTTTTCCTTCCCCTCTAAGGTAACATGGACTTGCACAGGATTCATTTCACCAAACTCCTCCTTGGCTGTTCCTCCTGCACAGCTCATTGTTGTTTGTCTTTGTATTAATGGTACTTCTTGACAAAAAAAACGAAAAAAAAAAATGAAAGAAAGGAATTCCCACCACTTCAGACTGTGGGTAAGATCAAATTGACAGCTCTGAATAAAGGGATTCTTGCTTTCCCCAAGCCTGGGCAAGAAGCTGTGGGTGATGCTCCTCTCTGAGCCACCATCCTCCGGCCTCTTCATCCTCCTCTTTCCCCGTTTCCTCTCCCATCGCCAGCGCTTGTGTTGGTGCGCCTTTATCACACACATGCAAAAATACACCTCCACCCAATTGAAATGTTAATCCAATTAACATTCAAAGAAAATGAAAGGACAGTGAAATTGAAGGTCCTCCTCACCGTGGCCCCCAGTCTCCCTTGGTTGCAGTAGCCCTGTGAAGCTCCTCAGACTGGAGCCCGCGATTCCCCGAGCGGCGCCACTTTCATGTTTTGGAGTGGGCAGGTCTCAGATGCAGGAAAACAGCTTCTTTGTTCCCTATCTCCTCAGCTTTATTCGGGAGGGTGATGAAATTATTCCTTAGCTTTGCTGCCAGAGGGGAGTTGGAGGAGCGGTGTTCCCGCTATTAGGCAAAGATCCCTTTAATTGGACAGAGTGAATATTCACTCTTTAATAACGCCAGGGCTCTAATCCTTCGTTAGGTGCCTGCATCCCCCCTCCCCAATGGTTTTTAATGACCCGTTGCCTACATCATTAATATCACAAGTGCTGACACCGGGAGGAAATGCAACAATCAAAGGGACACCCTCAGAGGTCCGGGAGCAACAACGTTTTCCATCTCCCCTTTGTTGTGGAAAACGTCCTGCACAACCAAACTGGCTTCAAGTTCTGGCCTCCCGTGGTGGGCAAGGGGAGGGTTAACTCCTGCAAATTGCAGGAGCTCAATTAGTTCAATTAGGAGCTTGATAACTAAAGCAGCTCTTCCTGAACACTGTCTAGGACCGTGGGCTCTGCCTGCAGGCTCTGAGCACTCCCACACTGCCCCGTTCCCTGGGGCTTGCAGCTTTTGAGGGCAGCCTCACTTCCAGAGGGAAGGTGGGATTCCCACCGTCTTTACTCCATCCTGGGCTGGAGCAGCTCTCTGTAGGAATCCATGCCATTACTCCAGCATATTCTTGAAGGCAGAGTCTGGTCCAGAGAGTCCCAACTGGGAGATATTCCATAAATCAGAAGAAAAATGGTAAAATCCTTTTTTTCCCTCAGTTAATTTCAGTGTTCTTTTGAGTGCCTTCCCAGCAGTGCATGAGCAATAAGCACCAGTCACATCCATCCATCCCCAACTGTAATTTTTTTTTTCCTGTGTGACAGCACTTGCCTTTTGATAATCTCAGAAGGAGACGAGGGGGTATTAACATAACAAATCTGTGGCTGTCTAGAGAGTTCCATGTTGCTGGCACGTCACAGGATGTGTACGTTGAGCGCTGCTCAGTTCTCATTGTTCTAAATCCACCCTGTGTATTAAGACCTAATGAATTACTACCTGACAAATTAAGCAGCTGCTGCAAGGAGCCTGTGTTGGCAGTGTCCTTCTCTCCCTCCTCCTGTGCCATTTGGATTTTACAGCTTTTATCCTCGTTCTGTCAGTCTTGGGAAACACTTTGGTGGCTCTGCATCATGGTGAGTGCAGTGGATGCTCTGCAGAGCCACTGAATTAAAGGTACACATGGTGACATTGCGAGCTGGATGTGGGCAGTATGATCCTTTATGAGGTTTTTAGGCTTAAAATGGGAGGTTTTGTTCATAGAATCGTAAAATATCTCAAGTTGGAAGGGACCCACAGAGTACAATCCCTTGTGAACAACCAAATCTGGGAAAGGGCACAAGGAAGGGCTCTGGTCTATCCCACGCTGCTGCGCTCAGGAGAGAAAAGCTGCTCTCCCTGCAGTGGGGGAACAGCCCAGCAGTGTTTTTGACAGCTGTGGAGGGGGAGAAGTGACTCATCTCTCTGAGTTACATTAGATGAGAGAAAAGTGTTTGTCTAAGCTAGAATTTAATGAGAAAATAGGGGTTAATAACCTCCAAGTCCTGGCTGTTCTGGGAATATTAGCTTCAGTTTTCCTGTCCTTTTCCATCTAATTTATACCAGGGTGGGTACAGCTCACAGAGATGCCCCAGCTGTGATCTCTCCCTGGTGCAGCACAGGGCTGGGCTCAGAGCTGTCATCTTATTCCATCAAGACACAGGATGGTGCTCTGGGGAAAAAATTATGTTTACTCTCAAGTTTTCTTTCACTTTCTAAAGTGCTCAATGATTAACTTCCCAGTCTCCTCGCACTGCAGACAGTGTTTGTGCAGCTTTTATTACCTGAGCTGCTCTGGCAGAGGAAGTTCTGTGCCATGGGTGAACCGCTCGTCTCTCCGGAACGTCTCGAGCGGCCGCACGTCTCTCCTTCCATCCTCATCCCTGCTGCCTCCTCGAGCTGCTGCAGGAAGACAGGCAGACTCCTCTTGCAAACCACAGGAAGATGCTTTTCTCCTCCACCCCATCAGTCCTCTCATGGCTGGCACCACCACAGTGCGTGCCAAGCCAAGCCTTTTGCGGTCCAGCCTCCTGGGGTGGGTGCTGTGTGGAGACAGCCTGTCTCAGCCTGACAGGATGGATGGTGGCAGGGCTGGGAGGATGTTGACACCTGCTTATCTTTCCATGCCTGGTTGCCCCAGCCTCAGCATCTGTTTGCAGCAGGTTCTCTGCTCTGCTCTTTGTTACTGTGCTGTGCCCTGAGGGGTGTGGACTGGAAAGGGTGAGGAAGGTGGGATGTTGGAATTTAGGCTTCCGAGTCTAAACCTGATGCTGGAGTGATTTATAATCACACCAATCTCCTCCCACAGACCCTCTAGTCTCAAAGGAGCTCCTCATGTGAATACATTCATTGACAGGTGGGATGGGACTTGGAGCAACCTGGTCTGGTGGGAGGTGTCCTGCCCATGGCAGGGGGNTTCCCTGATGTAGCTTGAGATTGTGTCCTCTGGTTCTGCCAGTTGCTGCCTGGTGGAAGAGACCGACCCCCACCTGTCTACACCTCCCTTCAGGAAGTGTAGAGAGCAACAAGGTCACCTCTAAGCCTCCTCTTCTCCAGGCTAAACAACCCCAGCTCCTTCAAACATTCCTCACAGGGCTTGGGTTCCAAGCCCCTCACCAGCCTTGTGGCCCTCCTCTGGACGCGCTCAAGCATCTCGTCAAGCACACACACCAGGCACTTTGTGCAGAGTTCCCTGTTGAGCTGCTCTAAGAACCAGCTCCCAGGGCAGAAACACGCTCAGATATCTGTGTACAGCTTTCACACACAGGGAACATCTGAAGGCATGTTCCTCCCCATGCAGAGCTGGAGGCAGTTCTGCATTTTTCCATGGCTCCTGGATCCTGGCAGGCTTCCCCACGCCAAAAGGCTCTGACTGTGCCTGCTTTGCAGGTGCCACACACTGTCTGCAAGCACAGACGTCCCACAGAGGGATCTTGTGTGGCCAAGAAGCCCAGCTGTCCCCAGTCGGTGTGACAGCTCCATGTGTGACATCAGTCACAGCCACCCTGAGCACAGGGAGTGATGCAGATCAGCCTGGGAAATGTGTGTGCACCCTGGGGAAAAATGGGGATCTGGGAGTCCTGCTGGCTGGGCAGATATGGGGTAAGAGCTGGAAATCCTAAGGAATGCTATTATGGCTTGATGTAATGTCACAGCTCTTTTTGACCTCTTCCATGCGTGGAGTGATAGAATAATTTGGGTTGAAAGGGACCTTCCAAGGTGTAGTTCAACTCACAGCTTCCACTACACCAGATTGTCCAGAGCCCTGTCCAACTTGAATGCGAATTTTTCCAGGGATGAGGTATCTACTACATCTCTGAGCAATTCGTGCCTCATCATGCCCACTGTAAAAAAATTTCTTCCTCATGTCTAATTTGAAGAGCTCCTGCCTGTGTAGCTGTGCCTGAATAGTCCCTCCCTCCCCAGTGCTCAGGGAGGACACCCCCAAATTCACAAAATCATTGTCCTGGTCCAGCTGGGACCCTGCTCGCTCAAAACCATTGGAGGGGAATCCTTGCTAAAGGGGTTGAACCATTGGTGCCTCTCTGGCAAAAAGATGAAAGAAGAAGATGGAACCTCTAAGAGCCTCTGGCAAAACTCCTGATCCTTGGAAGGAGTTATTACAACTTTTTGTCATATGTCAAGTCTAATAAAAGACACAACCACATGAACTGGGACAGCTTTACAGGCCAATGGGGACTATTTCTTGAATTACTTCCTTGATCTGCTGCAGACAAGTGTCCCTTACCTGCATTTGATGGCATTTTATTGGTATCACCTTTTTTGCCAGGCCATGTTCAATCATAACCATCAATGAAAAGCTTCTTGCAGTTAGTACAAACTAAACCCAGCTTCCCAATATCAGTGCACTGCCTTCCCCTTCCCAATCTCAATTCTCTCCCCCAGCTAGCCCAGTTTAAACCACTTGGTTATTTTTTCTTCACCTTACCCCCTCTATCTACTCTGTCCCATCTTCCTTCATTCCCACCATCCTTCCCTCTTCCCTTTGCACTCTGACCCCCTAACCTGTGGCCATCCCTTCTCTGATGCTGATCCCTCTTTGTCCTCATTCATTCCTGCCTTCTCTCCTTGCTCCATCCCTTCCCCAGTCTGTTCAAGGCTCCTGTTGCAGACACTCTCTCAGCTCTGGAACAGCACATGACACTCCTGGCAGTCGTTCTGAGCTTGGCTGCTGTCCCCAAGTTGTCTAAGGCTCTTCTGAGAATGATGAGAAGCTGCTGTGTGCCTTCAAAGTCACAGCTAATTGCATTAGCTCCAGATCATGTAACTCCTGTAGATGACAGCTGCCAAATTTAGGAGCACTTGAGAGGTCTTATAGAAGATGACGGGGATGGTGTGCTGGATTCTGCAGAAGGGAAGTCCTGGATGTTTGCAAAGGCATTGGTGGTGGGTTCTGTGTTTTTCAAAATTTTATGCCCTCTTATTCTGTCTTTATGGGAGTATTATCTACATTATCTATATATTATATATTTATTATCTATTTATGAGCCCATTCTTAAGCCCAGCATTGCCCACCATCCCCACTGAAAATTCAGGAGGAATATAATCCAAACAGAGTAAACCCTCACCTCCTTCATCTCCCTGTGTCTGTTCTCCTCCCTGTTTTTCTGGTGGTCTTTGAAAACAAATTGCAGTTTCCAAACCACCTCAAACCCCAAAGCACTTGCACCAGAAGCATCTTGGTGTTAAGTTCTGCCTTTGAGACCTGCATTGCTCATCTCTGTCTCAGTGCTTTTTATATCCCTGTATTGGCAGAATTTAGGAGAAACAAGATGAAATTAAACCACCTCCACCAAAAGCTTGAGGTGGTTTGGATTAATATTTCCCTCTCCCACGACACTGAAGCCTTGGGGTGGGAGTTTTCTCTCTGTAGTCAGTCTCACAAGACCAGCTGCTGTGTTTTCCTCCTCGTGGAGGATATTAACAACATCTGAACTTGAGAGCACAACTTTCTCTGGGGAGGTCACACACAAAAGTTCACAGAAGGTGGCATCCTTTTCCTCTAGGATCATTGATGATTCCTCTGTCTGGAGCAGTCCTCTCAACGTGAGAGCAAAACAATGCAGTAGGAGATCTAAACCCAGTTCTGGCAGTGCTGAAATGAAGGCTGTGATCACCCAGTCCCTGCAGCTGGAGGGCAAAAATGTCACAGCCAGAGTGACTGGGGATAAGGCAGAAATTTATCTGCTGAGATCTCACACAGCTCTGTTCCTGTTTATCTCAGGATCAGATAGGAGCTCACACCCACTATCACAAAATCCTGTGCTTTAATTTGGCCTCAGAAAAGACATAAATATTAAGAGACATGATTAAATATAGCTCTTGGCCAGCTGATTCCATGCTTCTATTCCTCCCTGCACTTGCACTGCTTCCTTTGATGGAGCCCACAAGAGATCTCACAGCAAGTTTAGCTCCAGCTCCATGGGAAGAGCAAGGAGAACTTTTAAATCTTGTCCAGTCCAGGTCACCTGAGGTGTCTGAGTCCTGTTGAGCAGGATGATTGGTGTGAAGGGATGAGCTGCTTGGTGTTTGCAGCTCATTTCTGTCTGCTCTGACTGGACACTCTCACAAAGTGTTTTTTTTAGCACTCTTACAGATGATTTTTTTTTTAGGTACCACGGTTTATGTTCATTTTTGCAATGAAATTTGATTCTGAAAAGTCAGTTTATGTGGTCAGACTGCAAAATTATAATATGGGGACCATGCCTTCAGTCCACAGAACTTGAAATTCATTAATGATCATATAGAGCAGTTGCATCTGCTGCATGGCTGCATCTGCAACCCAAGCAGATTAGGATTGAGATATTTGAAGCCACCTAACAGATTTAAGAGAAATGGAAAAAAACCCAAACCAACCCCTAAGTAAACCCTTCCTGCTAGTTTGAAGGAATATTATTTTAAATCCCCTAATCGGCTCTGAGATGAACCTCTAAGCAGCATGTTCAAGGTCAGATGGGGAGCCTGCCACAAGGGGGGTGCTAACCCAGATCTGTGGGGCTCCAACCATGCAGCATCCTCAATTCACCTGCCTTAGGGAACAGGCAATCCCTCAGAGCAGACTTTTCCCAGGGAGGAGGGACCATCACCACCCTCCTCCCAGCACTCCGCAGGGCCATTCACTCCCTGGAAATCATCAGCCACTTGTGGGCCAGCTGAGAATAATTTAAAAAAAATAAATAAAAAACCCACAAAAGACTAAATCTTAAGGAAATGTTTGTTTAGTTTTCCATGCAGTAGGTGAGAGGAAAGGCAGCAACTGTCCTGCCTCACGGGAGTGTTGGATCCAGTGAGTATCACTCTGATGCTTCCCACGTTTTGCAGCCAGACGGCTCAAGGCTATGTTAATCTGCCTTCCATGCCTAAACCTTTCCCAAATCCCTGTGCTCACAGTCCCCCCGTGGTGAGTGATCCCCCTTGTTAGGGAAGGAGGGACTGAGGTGCAGCTCTGGCAGGGCACAGATGGGAACTCTCGGTATATCCCCAATTTCCCTGCTGACAACTCGCATGCAGAGCTCTCCCATCAATAATAGTGGGCAAAGGATGAATTGCTGATTTATTTTATGCAGAGAGGACCAGAGAAAAAAACAACCTGGTTGATAGAGTTGTGGGAACCAAGCAGAGACTCTGGGCTGTGTTTGCATTCAGGGCAGGGCACGGGGATGCTCAGAGGGAAACGTCCCGAAGGTGACTCCCAGTTCTCCCGATGACAAATGGCTGCAAACTGATCCAGCAGATTCTTCCCAGCCTGGAGCAGGCTGGGGGATGTCAGCAGTGCTCGGAGGTGATGTGAGGGCATTCTGTGCCAGAGGTTTTTCAATCAGTGCCCACTGTACTGTCACATGGACACAGAGCTGTTCAGCATCTCTATCAGGCGCTGGGAGCTCATGCACAAGATGCTGCCACGGCCTCTGGGGATGTGGGGAAGGTCAGCTGCTGTAGTTTACTCTGCATTAATTCTCCAGAGATATGAGTCTGTTTGCTGTATCCCTGATTCCCCAGGGTGCTCATGGATGCCTGGGAAATGCCAGGATATCCTTCAGTATGGAGTGAATCCTCCCAGGCTGGCACTGCCAGGTGAACTGCACCAGGGAGGATGGGAAATGTGGTTTATAAGGTTTATAAGATTTTTAACACAGATTTAAGAAGATTTGTGCCATGTTGGACAATTCTCAGAGGGTTCATTAAGTGTTTGAGACTCAGTTCTTCTCTGGTGACACATGTGAACCTTTGAGATATTTGGTGGTGAACCCAATGTGTCCGATTTGCCTCTGAGATTTTCAGGTTTGCCACCGAGCCAGATTTCACATCTGAAAAGTCTTTCTCATGTGAGCTCAGATGGCTCAACTTCTGGCTGAGATGAAGCTGTGAAGAAACTGTGAAAGGAAAAGCAAGGGAGTCGATAGGTTTGGAAACAGTCTCGTGAAGCAGAGGCAGCGTTGAGGGGAGGGAAAGCTCCCTTTCCTTTTCAGGTCAGCTCTGATTTTCCTTGTCATCATCTGGGCACGGGCAGCCCCTGGAAAGACATCCCTGTCTTGGGCTGGATGTCACTTGCTGATGTCTCGTGTCTTCCAGTGCCATCTGGACCCCGTTTAGCTCAATATCCCCAGGGGTTTACGGCGAGCTGGAGATTGGTTGGGCAAAACTTCAGAGAAATCACATCTTGGTCTGTGATGAGCTGTGCTCAGAAAGGAAATCCCACAGCTCTCAAACACCCTTTGGAAAGGGCCACAGACGTGTCATGTGGGCAAGCTGGCAGAGCTGGCATTGGAGCTGCCCAGCCAACCTCTGCGGGCATGTGGAGCATCCCACACTGGCAGAGGAGCAGGGATGTTTGAGCAGGGATGGACCAAATGAATCTGAAAGTTGATGAGTGGGAGGATTGAATCCTGGGATCAGGAGTGGATTGGGATTATGTGTCGTCTGTTGCGAGCTGAACTGGGATTTAGAATGTGAACTTTGGAGAAGCCAAAAGCAAAATGTGGAGCCTTGCCTGAGCTCAAAGGCTGCCCCTGCTCTCTGCAGGAAGCTGAATCCAGGCTGGAGCACATCCAACGTTTACCTGACAGCCCTAAATCCCAGGACTGACTCATTTATTAATTCAAGACCATAATGAAAGGTACAGTAAGACACAAATTTATGCTTCCCATCTCCGATTCCTCAGTTTAAAGAAGACCCAAGCTTTGGAGAGGCAACAGGACTCAAATATCTGAATTTTACCATTCACCCTTTGTCCTTTCTTTCAACCTTTGCTTCTTTTTTTTATAGAATCCTAAAATGGTTTGTGTTGGAAGGGACCTTGACCATCTCATTCCAGTCCCCATGCCATGGGCAGGGACACCTCCCACCAGATATTTGCTATCTTTACACCCCTTCCTGCTTCCCTCCAGAGAGAGACACAGATTTCACTGGGCACAGTGGCTGTTTCATAGTAAAACAATAAAAAATCTTGCTTCACTGCTGTTGTAGAAATAAAGCCCAGGAGAGGCTGGATTAGACTGGGCTCAGATCTGAAACAGGAGACAGGATGGAAAGAATATAATCCTTTTCCTGGTCCTACATGCTGCCTTGCTGACCTGGACCTCGTTCTTCCTTCCCTTCTGATGTTTCCCTTTTCATTCTGCTCTCCCTTCCTAGGGGAGATTTAAGGACAGATCTTTAACATGCAGAATTTTGGCTTTCCTTATGATCTGGGGGGGTGGATGGGGCAAGGAGCCTCCCCCAGTTTCTTGTGTGCATCCCTCCCAGAGCCTGTCTGTGTCCCAGCAGGACCTGCCATGTCTGCAGCCCTGCCTTTGGCTCTCACTCAGCCTTGGCTCCTGTCCAAAGGCTTGCACCAGGTCTGGCATTGCTGGGATGGACTGCCAGAAACAATCCTCAGATCTCCCTGCTCTTGAGTTAATTCAGTGCTCTCCGTGGATTAATTCCAGAGCCAAAGACAGATACGGAGAGCAGTAATTACCTCTCTCCCACACGGATCTGTTCCCCGAGACGGCACACGATATTCTTGTGTCACAGAAAGTTTCTCAGTGGCTCAGCTCCTTCTGTGCTGCCTAATGAATTTTAAGAAAAAATTGGGGGAAATAAAAGGGAAAAAGGAAAAAATGAAAAAAAGAGGGAAAAAAGGAAAAAAAGAAAAAAATAAAGGGAAGGAAGGAAGGAAGGAAG